>CANTAL010000207.1:420474-486047 GCA_947650365.1 Chamaelirium japonicum
AACTCCAAATAAAGCAGTTGCAAAGGATGGGCAGCTTTGCAACTTTGGATGCATCTCAGCAACTAAGCGCCCGCTTCTCACTCTGGAGGCCGCAGGTTCGATCCTGTGTGGGTTTTTTCCGCCCTTATCGAGCGTTCCTATGGTGGCAACTATACAGGGTGGAGTTTCGAACCATGGTGGAGTTTCAAACAAATGTGAAGACTCTGTAGCTGCAAGCATCAAAGAGGGATAAATATTTCCCTAAGCAAACAAAATGAGTTA
The DNA here is from genome assembly GCA_947650365.1 of Chamaelirium japonicum. Classification (NCBI taxonomy): domain Eukaryota; kingdom Viridiplantae; phylum Streptophyta; class Magnoliopsida; order Liliales; family Melanthiaceae; genus Chamaelirium; species Chamaelirium japonicum. The sequence goes on from CANTAL010000207.1 coordinate 420,736, forward strand.
CATAGTTTATTAACCATTATCTTCCTTCACAAAACCTAACAATACCTGACACTAAAAAATACATACTATGCACACAGTCCTATATAAATTGCACCTCCAATGTTAGACCAAGGTCCATTGGGTTCAGATGGGTATCATGATCCAGACCCTATGAAGGGTAGGTTCGAGAGAATTTTATGTTTTGTAAAAAAAAAGAGATTGTGAAAATAAGTGTCCTATTTTTGGACATCAGGTTTTGATATCGGACGTCAAAAGCTGATCCGAGATGCATGAGTATCACACCATTCACAACAAAAAATTAGATGGTTGAACTTAAAAATTTTGAACACACTGCAGGAGATGCATGAGTACCACAACATTCACAACAATTTTTCATCGAGAGTTCGCTGATCAGGATCCTCACAATCCTCTATGCTCCTACCATGTCATTTTCACAATCGACATGGGCGACAACTTTCAATCATGATCGAATTTTACAACACCCTTTCAGTTTTATTCTCTAAAAATGAAGTAAAGAAGTAAAAATATATCGAGACAGAATTTTTACGACTTACCTTGCATTGGTTCGTCATCCATTGCAACCAGGTACTCACTATATGGATTTCTGGTTTGCAATGAAAGACGATCCACAATGGCTTCAATAACAAAGGAATCAAGAGATTCTTCAAGGGTGGATAGAACAGTATCATGCAGACTTGAAGGGGCCATCAATGATGTGAGGAGGCCATAAAGGCTCACGAATTTAGACCAATTCATAGGTTTGAAATTGAGAATAAGGCAACATATATCGACAAAAATGTAGCAATCATGCTGTGAAAAAATGTTAATAAAAAAATTGTGGAACAGACGGCACTTCGAATGTAACATAAATTGGTTTAACCTATTTAAAGCAATATAACTACTTATTTTCTATGATCATATTTAAACCTATGATTATAGAAAATCATAAAAAATCATTACATTTTATAGCATTCTATAATTCTATGATCATATTTAAACCTATGATCATATAAAATAGCATTCTGTGATTCCGAATTCTATTTTGATCATATAAAATAGCATTAAACAAAATTTGTGATCATATAAACCTAACTGTCCTAACTTGGAAAGACAAAAGATACTTGGAAAGACATAAACCTAGCTGTCCTAACTTGGAAAGACAAATAGCATTAAACCAAATTTGTGATCATATAAAATAGCTATTTGTCCTAAATTCGAAAGACAAAAGGCATGGATATTCAGATTTAAACAAATCAATCTAGCTAAACATTTGAAGCATTGGTTCGGATTTGAAGCATTGGTTACGCCTATCACCCCTCACCACCACTACACCACAACCTGCACCATTACATGACTACCCCCATCACCCCCTTCTTCCTTCGTCTGCTCCATCCTCTACCCGCATTGGGCACTTACAATAGAAAAAAAGAAAAAAAAACATGTTTAGGAGAGAGAAAGGGAGAGTTAGAGAGAGAGAAAGAGGAGAGGAGCCGATCAACCCCTCCCTCTTGTTGTCCTGCCGTCGAAGAAGAAGGGGGGAGGGGAACCGTTTAGCTCCACCACAGAAAAAAAATTGAGTTGTTCTTGACATTTGAAGAGGAAAAATTGGGGGAAAAAAAAAAAAAACAAAACCAAGATTGGAAAAAAAAAATCAGATTAACAATGAAAATACTTGTGCGAGGCTTAACAAACACAAAAAATCGAACACAAAAAAAACCAAACACTTGTAAAAAAATGAAAATGCTTTGTGTAAGGCTTAACAAAAAAAAAATCAAACAAAAAAAAAACCCCAAACACTCGCCTGCCATAAAAAAACGAAAACCCCTAGATGAAAAAAATCTGATGAAAACACAGGAACAATCAAAACCCAAGAAAAAAAATGAGAAACGTTCAGCAATAGAAACATGTTGGTTGGAGTGTACCTCAATGGATCACTGATCTTTGAAAGGATTTGAAGACAGTGATTACTGAAAGATCAGTGATCCATTGAACATTTGAATATCTCAAAATTGTGATCAGAGAGAGAGAGAGAGAGAGAGAGAGAGAGAACTTGATACCTGCATCAGATCTTCCTTTAGATCAGATTTTCCCCATTTTAGATCACTGATCGCCTCCTTTAGATTAGATCTTCCCAATACTTGAAAGATCTGAATTTTATATTAAAAAACTTGATACCTGCCGGAGTCGATGGGCGTCGACGGCATTGAGACTGGTGCCAGAGAGAGAGGGATGTGGGGATCGGGAGATCGGGTGAGAAGGTCCTAGCTGCCACTGGAGAAGAAGGAAGAAGGGGGAGGGAGTTGCAGCTCCACCTCCCCCCTTGCCCCTGCTACCGGAGAAGAGGGATCTTGGAGATCCGGGCATCCCCCCTTGTTGCTGCTAGCACCAGAGAAGAAGGAGGGGGAGGAGGTGGCTGCCTACTCCCCTCGTTGCTGCCGTTGGAGAAGAGGGATCGTGGAGATCCGGGCCTGGCGGTAGTGAGAAAGAGAGATGTCGCACCGGTAGAGAGAGGGACATGGAGATTGGGAGACGGGTGAGAAGGTCCTGGAGATCGGGTCTGCGATCAGAGAAAGAGAGAGAGAGAGGAAGAGATGGAGGGATTTGGAGATCGGGAGAGAGGGCCTGCGATCGCAGAGAGAGAGAGAGAGGCGGTGACTGTTATTTAGGTCCTGCAGATCGTGTGATCGTGCGGTGATTGTTATTCAGATCCTGTAGATCGTGCGATCATGCAAGACGCAAACCGTTTGTCTCGAATAATCCGATTGATGTGGCATATGATCACAACATTTATTTGCCTGCCCAAATGATATGGCCTATGATCACAACGTCAAGTGGTCCTAGGAATGTGATTCACTTGTCGGGGCACGAAAAGAGATCTTGGCCATCAAATTCTCTAACCGTCACTTATGTTTGTATCGAACGGTTCTCTTTATCCATTCCTAGTGAAATATTATATATATATATATATATATATATATATATATATATATATATATATATATATATGGGGTGGGATCCGTTGACAACCCAAAATGGGAGGTAAATTTACCTCCCATTTACAACTCGCCAAAATCGTTGGTTAGAGGTTTCCGAATTTGCTGATTTTTTGTGAGGATGATCAACATGGCAAGTTGATCATCCTCACAAAAAATCAGCAAATTCTGAAACTTATACGGGCGTCAAATGTGTTATTCAATTTAACGGTTCAAATAGACGGTTCAGAAACATTTGATTCAATCGGCACCCTTAGAAGTTTCAGATTTTATTGATTTTTTGTGAGGATGATCATTATGGAAAGTTGATCATCCTCACAAAAAATTAACAAAATCTGAAACTTCTAAGGGCGCCGATTGAATCAAACGTTTCTGAACCGTCTATTTGAACCGTTAATTTAAATAACACATTTGACGCCCTTATAAGTTTCCGAATTTGCTGATTTTTTGTGAGGATGATCAACTTGCCATGTTGATCATCCTCACAAAAAATCAGCAAATTCAGAAACCTCTATCCACTGATTGAATCAAGTTAAAAATGGGAGGTAAATTTACCTCTCATTTTGGGTTGTCAACGGATCCCAGACCTATATATATATATATATATATATATATATATATATATATATATATATATATATATATATATATATATATATATATATATATATATATATATATATATATTATTCTTGGTAGAACTGCATCTGTGTTGTTGGAGGCCTTCAATGTGATGTTTAAGTAATAGTTTGTGTGCTCGATCATTTCTTCGTTTCCTACTAATTTTTCTTTCCTTAACTAAAAAACAAGTAAATCCATTGATGGAATAAGGGGCTGATAGTGCAAGTCACTGATATGTGCGCACGAATGCCACTGACAGACGACTGATCAGACATCGACGAGTGCATTTGAAAAAATGGCTGATGATTAGAGAGGTGTTCATCTGATAAAGAACTTGCCTCCTGATGGAAGATGTGTACGTTTACTTCAACTGTGTATTCCATTGATGAAGTCCTCCTATATTGAGTTAGGAATAAATCTATATAACAAGGGACGCCAGTTTTGTGCTGATTATGACAAAATAGAACCAAAAGCTGACTAGACAAAAGGAAAAAAACTGACTAGAGAAAAATAGGCAAATCCGGCTGTCGATCAAGATTCAATTATTCACTTTTATTTTTTAAAATTTTAGAAAAAAATGAAGATCATAAAGAGGGATGAGAGAGAGAAAGAGACAAATCCCATAAATCGTTCTCTTGCATTACCGTTCAACATACAAAGAGAAAGATAGAAAGAGTATCTCATATTAAATGATTATTACCATATTAGCTCCCTCTTTTCGTTATACATAAATTCCATTAATACCATATTAACATCCTAGCAAGGAAGATCCATAAAGAAGGATGAGAGAGAGAGAGAGAAAGAAAGAGAGCAAATCCCAAAAATTAATCTTTTGCATGGCCGGTAAATGATTATTACCATATTAGCTCCCTCTCTTAGTTGTGCATAAATCCCATTAATATCATATTAGCATACTAGCAAGGAAGGTCATAAAAGGAATGAGAGAGAGAGATAATCCCATAAATCTCTTGGCCATGCAAACCATATTTGCTCCTAACAACCCAATGGTGCGATGACAGTCGTCCGATTGTGCTTGCTTATATGCAAAGACTACATCAATGAACCCATCGATCTCGTCGTGGTTGTCGGGTTCAGAGAAAGCGACCAACATTAATCTCCTCCCCGGCTTCGATATCCATCGTCCATCTGTATCAATGGAATGATGATCCACGCCACGCTTCGAGTTTATGCGGGGTCCTGGAATCGATCCCCTATTCCTCGCCGTGAAGTCGCGTTATTCAGTACCGCTCCAATCGAATGGACTTTACGACGACCACGTGCAAATTTATACTCAATTGGACAAAGGTCACCGACAACCCCACCGTACGATCGCACGAGGGGACGCTCACATAGCAACATCTAAATCGTCCAGCATCACAAAGTCCACCACCTGCAACCACACACGAAGAAAGTACCGGCAAGCGATAACATCCCAATAGACAGTCTACACAAACAAAGAACAGCGGTCTACATGCTGATTAGGATAAAACGGAACAAAAAGTTGACTAGATAAAAAGGAACGTGGCTAGGCAAGACACTCTGTTTCTCTCTTCCCACAATCTCCCTCTTTTCGTCTCTCTCTTTGTCTCTCTCTTCCCCCGATCTTCTATCTAATAAGAAAGAAGAGAGAGAGAGAGAGAGAGAGAGAGAGAGAGAGAGAGAGAGAGAGAGAGAGAGAGAGATTCGGATGGGAGAAGGGACATGCCTGCATTCATGGTTCGAAGATGGGGATGCGTGGGCTACTGATCGGGGGGAAAATTTTCAGCACATCATGCGTACGCTAGAATCGCGAGGCCCACTGCGATTCAAGAGACATGATATAGCCAGCCCCAGCACATGGGGGTAGTGGCCCCTAATACTCGGAGTGTGCTAATAGGCTCTGGGCAACGGTTGTAGCTAGCGTACGCAGGTTGTGCTGAAATTTTTTTCGCTAATCGGGTATTAGCTCGGACTAGAGAGAGAATCCCAAGGGGGTCTCGGATGAGAGCTGGATGTGAGGGACTCATGTTCTTGGATTAACATGCATGGGTTGAGTTGTGTGGAGATTTTGGACATGCATGGCTGGTTGGGTTTGGACGGTTAGTTTGCATGTGAGTTGCGCAAGGTTGAAATGGGTTAAGTCGGGTGCGATGGGCAAAGGAATAAGAAACGAAAAGAGAAACAAAAGTAAAAGAAAATAAAGAGAGGAGAAAGAGAAGAAAAAGGAAAGGAAGAAATAGGGGAGAGAGAAATGGTGGCAGGCCTGGGTGTTCTCCATGCCACATTCACAAGCCACCATCATACTCCGTTAAGCTCCATAGAACGTTCGAGGTTCTCCTCTGGTTCGAATCATGCGATGCACTGATCCGATGATTTCATTTCTCGATCGATTTCCACAATTATTTTTTTTTATTAATTTTCAAAAAACCTCCAAACGAGCTATGCATCCTCCATCGACTCGCCATGAGAATATTCATCACTTAGTCATGATGCCATTGAGCTAGCTGCTGTAGGCCGGTGTTGCCGCCGAAAATGTTTTGTTGCCGAAGGCGGTCAAATGTGTTGCCGCGCAAATACGATGGTGTTGGTGGGGGTGGTGATGCCCAGAGGGTGTCTTGCTGCCAAAGGCGGCCCGCTGCAGTGCTGACAGGCACGGGCATGCACTAGTGAAAGAACAAGATGCAATCGATCGACCTAAAAGATCGATACAGATTTAACACATGTATAATTTTACTTCTAATATTTTTTATATACAATACATATATAATTTTAGACGTCTAATTTGAAAATATCATTGCCTAAGAATTTAGGAGCATCACTTCACATAAATTATTAATGACTATCAAAATCAATGCTTTTTTGCATTTTTGTCGTATGATTAGAAGAGAAAGAAAGAAGATTTAGGCATATGCCATGCTAGAAATATGGGCTTAATTTGGGGCGGATTTAGGATTGGACATCATAAAAATATTTTGGGATAGATTTATTGAAATCAAATAGGGGGTATTTGCTTATTTACATAAACAACTTAGAGTAACTGAAGAACATAAATATTTTATTTATGTAAATATTACGTATAATTTTATGAAATATTTTGATTTTTTGATCTTTGGGCTTAACAAAACCAAATTTCATGTTAAATTTGTTTGGATTTAAATATTTGAATCGCATTCAACAATCCTCCACAGATTTAAAATTTTGGAATACTTAAAAAATTATTTTAAATTATTAAACAAAAAGTGAAAGTGTTGGAGTACTTATGGAAGGCATGTATAAAAAATGTGTCATTTGACTTGAACATTTGCTTATTGTAAACCTACAAAATATAGTAGCCGTCGAGTGAAATATTTTTTAAAAATATTTAATTTTTGTTGTAAATTAAGTCAATATGTCTCATTCATACCCCCAATATTCATAATCGAATCTTCTGCGCTTATGTTCTCTAAAGAATTAATAACCACTGATCCCCCAAAAAACCCTGAAATATTACATAGATAGAAAGATAAGTTTATAATCTTATCATTTTAAACGCGAACACATAGCCACATCGAACCACATAAAAGTATGGCATGCTCGTCCGATGGTTGATGTAAATCTTATGGGTAATCATATCCCACGATCACGTAATACACGTTTAGACCAAATTTTGCCTACATATATGAAATCCACATATTCTTCCACATTAAGCGATTCCATTTACGATTGAGGTTGTATCCCAGTGGCAAAGCACATGCCTCCTCATCTAGAAGGTTGTGTAATCGAAATCAGTGGGCTCCGTCTCGCTCTTGTGCCTGACTTATCTCTCGCCTTTATATAGTCGGTTTATGTGTGTTCATTTGTGGTAATACTGCAGGCAAGGTAGGATTCTAACATCGGTCTATCTTCTGCTCTAAGCATACACGATGCACTGACCCTTAAAAAACTCGATTCTATTTGATATCAAGACCTAACTTTTTTATTTTTTTTACTCGACAGGCCAGACGATCATAGGATAGGGCGTTAGAGCAAGATCTCAAAGAGGTTCGGAGATCAAAACGGGGGGAGACAGCAACTGTTATTTATTAATTCTATAACCGTGTAAACATGACATCGACGGTCAGGATCCGCACACGCAAACAAGACGTAATGTCTTTGAGGAAAAGTTCGCTCCACGGTGTCCATACCATAAGTCGAACAAGGAACCTCTCCAACATAGGAGAGAGAAAGGACTACCTGAACTTGGCCAAGAGCCCGTTGGTAGAGCCCAACTCTTTTATGGCCCCCATAACATATCAAGACCTAACAATGGTCCAATGAATATAGACACCCCCACCCTAACAATGAATGACACAATGGGCAGGCTTGAACGTCCGTATCAGGGCGGTGCGCGGTGGTTCCCATCTCCAGGGACCACACGTGCCGCCTCCACGTGGTGTCCCCTCCCCGGTCAGTATGGAGGTATGGAGCCCACAGGGGATCCCCCAGCCTGTCATTATTCGCGGATCCAGCCCCCCCGCCCTGGCGCCCCGACCCGCCCGTGCGCACCCAAGCTCACCCTTTAAAACCCCTTCACCCTCCCCCCCCATGGGAGCAATCATCACCCGCTCAATTCATTGAAGCCAAGGAACAAACACCAGTTCGGCAAGATGGTCTCCGGCTTCCGCCGCACCCTCTCCTTCTCCTCCCCTTTAAGTCCCCGGCGGCACAGCGGCTCCTCCGCCCCGGAGAGCTACCGTCGCCAGCACCTGCGGTCCACCAGCCTCCCATGCCGCTTCCACCCCGTCGTCACCCAGCTCGACGACGACATCCGGAGCCTTAGATCCTGGCAGTCCCAGCCGGCCGGCTCACTCGCCTGGATCGTCGACGGCTTGGCCCGCCTGGACCACCTCCACGCCTCCCTTCACGACCTCCTCCACCTCCCCCAGTCCCAGGACCTCCTCCGGCGCCGCGCCGGCGCCGGATGGGCCGAGCGGCTCCTCGACGACTACCTCCGCCTCGCTGACGCCCACGGCACCTTCCGCTCCTCCGTCGTGGCCCTACGGCAGCACCAGTCGGCAACCCAGGCCGCGATCCGCCGGTGCGACGAGGCCCGGGTCGCCTCCTGTGTGCAGTCCCAGCGGCGGGCCGAGAAGGAGCTGGCCCGGCTCGCATCCGCCGCCCGGGACGTCGCGAGGTCTCCGTCCGCGGCCGCGGCGCTCGAGGCCAGCGACGCGGCCGAGGCGGAGCTGTCCGGGATCATGAGGGAGGTGACCGCTCTGACGGCGTCGGCGTCGGCGGCGGTGTTCTCGGGGATCGCGACCGTGTCTTCCGCCACGTTAGCACCGGCGTCGCGGTGGTCGCGGTGTCGGATGGTGGGCCCGCTACTGGGGAAGGGAAAGGAGGAGGGAGAGAAGCGGAGGCGGGGCGCGTTGCAGAGGCTGGAGGCGTTGGAGGAGAGCATGGGGGCGTTGGAGGAGAAGAGCGAGGGGGTGTTCAGGCGACTGGTCAACGCCAGAGTCTCCCTGCTCAATGTCTTGACCCCCCTCCTTTAGTTAGACCTCAACAAAAAAAAGGAGAAATGGGATGATACAAATAATTTAAAAAAAAGAAAAAAAAAGTGAGAAGAAGGCCAAAAGGGAGCTTTATATGTAAAGTTGTATATATAGGTATATATAAATGAAATGATAATGCCATTTTTCTCTTCAACTTTTGCTAAGAAATAAGGTTTTAGAAAAGGCCGCTAGAGGTTTTAAAATTTGATGATTTTTTTTTTGCCTGAGGAGGATCGTTTTGCCATAGATATAACATACAAGATGATCTACAAGCTAAAAAAAGACATAGATTTCAAGCGCAAAATGATTTTTTGGTCAGAGGATGATGAACCTGCTATAGATTTTTGATGAGATGATCAATTTGATGATCTTTTTACTCTCTGCATACCGTCGGATATTGCTATTAAAGAGAAGCATTATGTTTCTACCTTGATTAGTTTCAGGTCCTGCTTGAAATCCTTTACTTTTTTCCGTAGTAGTTGTTGTAAGATAAAAAAAAATAGCTCAATCACTTTTCTTTTGTCGCTGCTAATTTTAAGCTCAAAGTTGGAAACAAATTTTTTTGTTTTGTGTTTTTTTTTTCTTTTTGCTGGGCCGGCCAGACGATTAGAGACATGGCGCTAATGCAAGGGCTCAAAGAGGTCCTGAGATCGAAACGAGAGATGCAACAACTACATTTATTAATTGGGGCGAATAACAATCAGTCCTTTTTAACAATTTCGTTTTAGGATAGGTCCCAATAACTTTATACTCTTAACCCAGATCTATATTTCAACATATTAATTGCAACAACTTAATTGATTACAAAAATACTAAAATAGTCAGGGTAAGTTATCGAATTCACCAAAGCTACCATTGCCTATAGAACTGCCCCTGATCCATATAAAACATCAAGTTTTGAAACAAATAGTGGGATCACTATAGCTGCTACAGTGATTTCACTTTAGCAATTACAATGAAATCATTATAGCTATTATAGTAATTTTGCCGTTGCTGCTAAGAACACTTTACTACAGTGAAATCATTGTAGTAATAATACTTAAGTTTATAATAATGATACTCAATTTCCTACTTTGAAATCAATGTAGCTTTGAATATCATTTCATATAATTTAGTGAACTCCCTATACTACTATAGTTATTTCACTATAGCTTGCTACATTTATTTAAAATGATATCCAATTATATGAAAATGAAACTCAATTTTCAACAATGAAATTACTATAGCACTGAGTATCATTTTTCATATAATTGAGTATCATGTTAATTGGTACTCAGCCTATACAAAAAGGTACTCAAAATTTCTATAATGATTTTAAATGGTACTTATATATACAAAATAATACCCAATTAAATTAAGTATTATTTACATATAATTAAGTATCATTGCTACAATGATTTTACTGTAGTAGCAGCCACGGCGAAATTCGATGTAGCAGCTACAATGATTTTAACTGCATGGTACTCAAATATACAAAATACTACTCAATTGGGTATTATTTGCATATAATTGACTTACACTTAATTTTTCCTTGCTAATTATTGTGAGATTTCCTCTATCACAAAACCCAGGTATTGAGATAAGGTCTCAACATACATATAAAGATCATTTTCGCCCTCTACTTTATCGAGGTGGGACTAATCTTCCAACACTCCCCCTCACGTGCAGGCCAATCTTTTTGTGGTCCTTGTCACGTGGATGATAGATATGCGGGGACCACACCCGGCAGGTGAGTGTACGGTTAGGCTATGATACCATGTGAGATTTCCTCTATCACAAAACCCAGGTATTGAGATGAGGTCTCAACATACATATAAAGATCATTTCCGCCCTCTACTTTACCGAGGTGGGACTAATCTTCCAACAATTATTCCCATGAACATAACATCAGCGATCAAGATTCGCATTCGCAATGAAGTCACATTAGATTTGAGAAAAAGTTCGCTCCATACTATCCATACCGTGAGTCGAACATGAAACCTCTCCAACCTGGGAAAGAGGAAGTACCACTAGACCAATAGCCTGTTGGAACCATGGGCGGATCTAATAGTTGGCTCGGCCGGGCTATAGCTCAGCCGAGTTTGCCGTCAAAAACACTTAACCCCTCTATAGTTTACTTTGTTCCAAAACGCTCCCTAAAGTTTGAAAAGTTAGCACAATACTCCTTTTGTCAGCTACTTAATATCTCTCATTTTGTAATTTTTATTTGACTTTAATGGGGGGCAAAATGTAGTTTTTTAACTACTGGGGGTTAAATGTTTTTAAGTTAAAACTCTGGGGGACAAAATGTAGTTTTTTTAACTACAGGGGGGTTAAATGTTTTTGAGTTAAAACTCTGCGGGGCAAAATGTAGTTTTTTAACTATAGGGGTGTTAAATGTTTTTGAGTTAAAACTCAGGGGGACAAAATGTAATTAACTTTTTTTTATATTAATATAATTTCTAGTACCGTCGCTTAAAAACTTTTACTTAGTATTTCTTTATAAAGTAAAAGTTTCATTATAAAAAAAAATAGTTTAGTTTCAGCCCAGTCGAAAAAAAATTTCTGGCTACGCCCCTGGTTGGAACAAAATTTTTCGTTGGTGGTCAAAGTTGCACTACTTGTACAACATGCAGGTATCCACACTGGAAGGCAAGGATCGAATCTTTGCCGAGAGATAACTTCCTCACCCCCTGGCCATACCTCGTTTCTTTTTCTCCATACTTAATGTGGGAGCTTGGAGTCGAACATGCAACCTCTCATCAACGGGTGAGAGGTGGATGACCTCGGTCACAAAGTAGGGATTAATTTGATATGTGGGTCAATGAATTTTATACCAAAAAAAATAAATCTATGTGACTGTGGGAGGACAGATCATCAAGTAGATTCTCTCATCATCACCATCCATTGACTATGACGATAACGGTAACAACACGTGGATTCCAGATAAGAGCCACACACCATGCAGGAGACATTTCGAATCTCCCGGGTCATTACAGAATTATTAAGCACAGGTGGCCTTAACCGTTGGCACGTTTATCCACAGATCCCATCTGTGATGTCCGGTGGTTGCACATCAATATCAGGTGCACGACCGCCTCCCTCTCTCCTCACATCGCCACCTGTCGGTCCCCTCCCCCACGTGGGCCAAACCGATTAACACTATACATATATCGATTGCTACCGTGATTTCATTGTATCCATACGTCTTTGGCATGATCGAGTATCAATTTACCGATTAACACAATACATGTAGCGATTGCTACAGTGATATCACTGTAGCTACTACAGTGAAAACACTGTAGCATGAGTAGACATTCGTGTCTGGAAAGAGTATCTATTCGTCATCAGCAAGAGTATCTATTCATCGGGTGACATTGTGTATGTTGCGGTTGCTACAATAATTTCACTGTATTAAGAGGACCCATTTAGTCTTCAGAAAGAGTATCCATTCGGCTAATTGATACTCTTGCTACAGTGAAATCACTGTAGCAACGGTCAATTCGCTAAATTGATACTCTTACCAAATCAAATTGATACTCTTGCTACAGTGATTTCACTATAGCAGCAACAGTGATTTTCACTGTAGCAGCTATAGCGAAGCAACCGCTACATACACAATGTCAAACCAGCAAATGGATACTCTTTTTGGAGACGAATGGATACTCTATTTGTAGCACGTGTGGGGGTAAATAAGTATAAGGGACTTGTTGTAGCATATAAAGATCGGGTCGGACTTGGTACAATATTGAAACGTGACATGTTCTTTAGCTAATATAACATCTGCTAAAAGGACTTAACGCTAGGTCTCCTGTTTAAAATCCTACAAATGCCCCCTTATAGTTTGAAAAACACATCACTTGCACCCCCTCTAGAGAGGGTCTATGTCTATGGATTTTCAGGGACGGATCCAGGAATCGAACCTTGGGGGGGATTGTTAGAATAATCTTTTTTTTTAGGGGGTGGAATCGTAAATTTTGTTAAAAATTCAGGGGGACGAACTTATATAATTTTGAAATAATCCTAGCTAATACTACTATAATAAGGAGTTCGCTTTCGTATCTAGTGGGGCGATCGCCCCCACACGCCCCCTCGATCCATTCCTGTTGCTTTTCAAACTATAGGGGGTTTTAGTAGGGTTTTAAACATGAGAGAGTGTAAAGTGCTAATCGGCTAAACTATTTACCCCCCAAAAAAAAAACACACTCACCGGTACTAACATAAAAAAATTGGAATTTTGTTCCACTCATACTCTTAGAGCATCCCTCTCCATTTCCTTCATGAAAAATGGATGGTCTCGATTTTCTAAAAGCAATGGCTCCGATTGATTATACAAATATCACATGAGTGATATTGACATGCAGCCCTGCCATGAAAATGGATGGTCTTTATTTCCTAGACAAGGACTCCGATTGATTCTGCAACATCACATGGGTGATAGTGACATGTGGAACCCAGCCAAGGGAGTGGCGGAGGCCTCGCACAAGTAGGCGAGTAGATTTCTGTTCGCTTCATTTCGCTGGCTTAGCGAGTGGCGAAGCGATGCCGTTGGAGGTCATTTCTGTCACGTCACTCGTTCAATTGAGCAACGGGAGCAAGCGAAGTGAGGCCCTTGGAGATGCTCTATGGTCCTTGACAACTGACAACAGATTGGTGGGTGAAAAGGATGGGCAAAAGAATTCATTTCACGTAAGATCCATGTTCAAGAGATCCGTTCGGTGAAAAGGGCGGCCAAAGAACCAAAATGTCCTCACTCCTCACCATCTCTCTCTTCTCCTATTTTTCTAGAGCAGCGGTGGCGGAGGCGATCATGAGTAGCGAAGGTGGCAGCGGTATCACGCACGAGCAGCAGAGACAAGAGATCACGGGAGGGCGGAGGGGTTTGATTCGGGTTAAGTTTAGGTTTAGGAGTAGGTCTAGGGTTCATCTCATGACCTATAGATCTTAGGGTTTAAGATTAGGTTTAGTTTTAGATAGGAATTGCATAAAAATTAGATTTGAAGTATAATAAGAGATATTTTTGTCCTTGCAATTTGGTTGTCCTTTAGGCTAGTTGATCAGGGAGGGACAGACCACTAATTCCCAGAGAGAGAGAGAGAGAGAGAGAGAGAGAGAGAGAGAGAGAGAGAGAGAGAGAGAGAGAGAGAGAGAGAGAGAGAGAGAGAGAGAGAGAGAGAGAGAGAGAGAGAGAGAGAGAGAGAGAGAGAGAGTAATGTGGCAATAGCCAACTTTTGCTTGCCAACTTGGCGTGGCACTCCATCACTATGGTCCATTTGTTTGATAGTTGGATTCAGTAGGTTGCAACGAACGGTCATGATAATGCCACATCAAGTTGGCAACTAAAAGTTGGCATAAGAGTTTGCTATATAGCATTTTCCTTGTTTGTTATTATTAGTGTGACCAATGCTATTCGGTCAGACGTGGCACCCAATCATAGCAGTCCCTTCCCTTGTCGGCGTGAAGCAGACGGCTGCGATTGGATGCCATGTTAAGTTGGCAAAGGAGAGTTGGGCAAAACAGGTTGGCAGATCATCAATTTCCTCGTTCTGTCGATCAACCTAACAGTCCACCCTGCATCTGAGTTGTTGGCATTTAATGAGACCTTTAAATAGTTATGAGTTGGATGAGTGTTATTCGTTTCCTCCTAAATTTATATTACTTGATAATGAAAAAAATATCTAAAAATTGTAAGAACTATTCTACACAGAAGCAAGCGGATGTCTCTATTATCAAGAACCATTAGTTTTGAAAACGATAAACAAAAAGACCTTATGCGAAAGCGGTGGATCGAAACGTACCTCCAGTGCGAGATCCTAAGCTCGATGGAGAAAGATGTAGCGAGCGATGAGATCCGATGATCCCTGGTGGAAACTTTAAACTCCGGTTCTTCTTGACGACCGAAAACCCCGTAGAGACCCCCGTAAGATTAACGAGACAAGAGAGGAATCGAAATGCCGTAAAATCCTCTCTCTCTATTGCAATCTAAGAAAAAACAATAACCCCAAGAGAAGGGGAGAAACGTAGGCCGGATATTCTCTACCTCTTTTGCAAGCCAAAAAATCCTAATGAGAAGAGGAGAGGGGTTGTGGCTGATCGCACCCATCTCTTCTCTTTGTTCACCATCAAAAAAGGAAGAGCACGGACGAGAGAGGTGGGAGAGGGGTCGCACTTGTCCGATTCCCTCTCTTTCTCCTCTCGAGTATCTACGGACGAGCCAAAGGGGAGGGGGGATTGCACTTGTTGCGATCTCTCTTTCTCTCTACTCTCTCTCTCACCTTACGGTTTTACACAGATAGGCTGGAAGAGAGGATCGACACCCCCCTTTAACCCCTGTACACCGCATCCCTCTTTCCCCTTTTGGTCTCCCACGTGATTCAGGTCTACTAATGAGTTGCGCAATGTGTGTCGCAACCCTAATGCACTAAAGTTGGGACCCGCACCCACTCAAGCCCTAAATGTAATCCCGATACCTGTAGGATTAAGTTTGGTTCCAGATAAATTAACCACGTACCTCTGAGCTTGACTTATTACCCACTAGTTCTGTAACATCTGCCCCAAACACACAAGAAATTGTCCGCTTTGCCCATGCTCGCACGAGAACTTCCCAGGGACGTCACCTATCCTAGTACTGCTCTCGCCCGAGTACGCTTAACTACAAAGTTCTTACGAAATCCGTAACGGTGCACGGTTTAAAACGTGTCTTCTATGTTTGGGAGAGAAAATTATATAAGTAACTTAGGATCTCCTTCTCTCCAGGCGATGTGGGACTAACTCGTGGCCTTGTACACCTCACCTCACCTCATCCATCTTAGCATCCCAGCCTCAAGATGTTAGAATTGGTGAGGTCTACAGCTCGTAAAACCTATAGTTTAGCTATGTATGGTTGATAGTAAAGGAATGCATATTGGTACGTACCTTAGTACGTGTTCTGATTACAGAACAGAGAGCCATGGCTACATGGTAATCCACTTGAGTGGGAGACTCAAGGGACTGGTCCCATGTAACCTAAATACGTTCGCAGCTCTGATAAGGGTTGGTCGCCCTATCAGGATAAGCTGTTGGGATGACAGAGCGTGGGTGTCTCCACCGCGGTCATTACCAGGCACAGTGTTTGTGGCCGAACGGAACCAACACGGTGCATAGATCGGTGAGCAGACACCGATGCACTAAACCGTGTTTCTGCTTAGGGTAAAATGGTCCTAAACCCTGAGGAACCATGTCTGGTGGACTAACCAGTTGTGTGGTGCTTTGGCGTACCAATGTGTGAGGATCCGGATGCAGTGATCCAAAACCACGGTGTACTGGGCTACCCGACTGGCGTTGCATCAGCATGTCACTCCTGCAGGCTATCCACACCCCTAACGGGAGGTGCGTTCCTTGGTCTGACCTACGTCGTATTAAACCCTGGCCAGGTGGTCATCAGTTGGACTGATGACGGATCCGGTTGCTCGGAAGAGTAATCGGAGATACGATGTATGTGGTCAACCTGGAAGGAACCGAGTCATATGAGCACTCGAGTCTGACGGTATTCTCCACCGCTCGAGTTGCATCATGGCACCTGTGGAGGGACAGCGAGTTTACCATACTAAGCGGAGAGCAGGGGTATAAGGGAGAACATAGTAAGTCCGGGGGAATTGGAGTGCAGCCTGCGTCGCACTCTGGGTGGCTACGCAGGTTAACTCGAACTCAGAGGATCGATGGTACACTCAGGTAGTGTGTGTCGATCGAGTCTGAGTTAGAAGCCATGAACCCTGGTCCCTGAAGGTTCCACCTTATCGACATTATGTATGGTTCTTATACCATCTCCTCGAAACACAGAACGTAGTTAGAGGAAGCGAGAAGTCCAAGCATACGCTCCGTGAGTGCTTCGCACTAGTGCACGGTAGATGCGTAGCTACGTGTGTGCACTAAGGGGAAACCCTAGGTTAGTGCAGAGACGCATGTAGCAATTCCTTGCCATAAGTGGACTTTGCCACATGGGTGCGATGCACCGGGACATGTTGCGAGTTGACTAGTTGACTTCACTAGGGGCACCCTACGGGAACCTCAGAGAATAGTGAAATCACTGGTGCACTTCACTTATGTGTGCCTTGCAAAGTCTCGTACACGAGGAACGACCAACTAGTGGCATAAGGGCGTTTTGGTCATACCATGCGCCACTATGCACTAAGGGGGCCGGCCCTAAGTGTTGAGAGACTGGTCAAGGCCGGCCCCATTAGTTTCGGGAGGTTGTTGCCTCCGATGAAGGGGCCGGTTATGAGGCGCAGAAAATGGGCTGGTTTTGACCGTTTTCGAAAACAATGAAAGGATAAAGATAAAGAAGAGATATATAGGGATAAGGCTTGAATCAATCATCCTTATCCATACTGTCCTTATCCATATGGATAGGCCGGCCCAATATATGAGAAGGAGAGAGAGGGGGCACGAAATTAGATGCATGGGCAAGCCCTAGGGCCGGCCATGCAAGCCATGAGGAAACCGAAGCCCCTCTCCTCTCTTCGCATCTCCTCCCTCGTCTCTCTCTCCCTCGCTTGCGCCATTGGATGGCGACTCGTCTTCCTCGCGTGGTGTTTCGTAGAAGGAGAAGGCTCGTCGTATGGAGGCACTCAGAGATCCATCGACGAGGTGCCGTGCATCGTGTGAGATCGGGTGAACTAGAAGGCGTCTCCCGCAACCTTTTGTTGTTCAGAATCTGCACAGAAAATCAACGTTGTTTCTACGATTCCGGGAGCTACAGAAGTCTAAACGACGTGAAACTTGTTGGAAAAGTTGCGTCTCGAAGTTGGTTACCTTCAGTTCAAATTTCAGCCCAATTGGAGTTCGAAGAAGAAAGTTATGGCCATCGTACCGAAGTTATGTCGAGCAGATCCGTAGCCCGTCTCCATCGACAAAGAAGAAATTTATCGCGGTGAAAGTTTCCGCACGCAGGTATGATCTCTAACAAGTAGATCTAACATAATTAGAACATGCATACATGCTAGATTGTTCTTTTGCGTTAGATCGTCGTTAGGGGTTCGCGTAGTTGCCATGCTAGTTTCATACACGCATATGTAGATCGTTTCGATGAAAATTTTGATATGTAACGCACACCGCCTACGGTCCTCGGACCTTCACTTTGCTTCCGCTGCGGGCCTCTACCATGGATTTATTTCCAACAATTGGTATCAGAGCCCGCTAGTGGTGTGCGTTTCATGTTTTTCATGAAACCGTCATGTGCGCGCATGAATAGTATGTGCCGCCATCGGGGTTCTACGAGTAGATCATGCATAGTATATTTTTTTGTGTGTTCTATGAATCGTTCTTGCAGGGCGCCGCTTCTAAAATTATTCTGGATATGTGATTTCTTGCTACCGGGGGTCGAACCCCGTGTTAGCGATTTTGTCTGGATGTTTTTTCTTCTGTGTGTGGATAGATTTTAGAGCCATAGTCGGGCAAGAGGTGAAAATTTACCACCCTTGATTCCCAGGCTTTTGCTAGGTTTGTTTTCCTTTTCTTTCTAGGAAATTGTGTACGAGCGAGCACTTGCTCGAAGCGTACTAGATCTTTTTCGGTTACAGATTGAAGAGGAGGACTTGCCGTGGAGATCCACCACCGGGAAGATGAGCGAAACCTTGGAGGACGATGGCGATCCGGCGAAGCGTACACGATGACAGCAAAGGGCATAAAGTGTCAGGAGATCGTATACAGAGGCTTGCACCGGATCGAGGAGCCTTGCGAAGGAGACAGAGAGCCTGCGCTGTGCCAGTCAGGTTCAGGGGTCGGACCCTGAACTTGATTCAGTTGTGTGCTTGTTTCTTTCAATAGTTCTTTATATTTCTGTAGAGAACCCCGATGCGATAATTTGATTATCTGTGTTAGAGGGATGCCCTTTCCCCTCGGGTCCTAGCGACCTTATTAGGATAGGATTCCACTAGTGACGCCTATTATTTAATTGACCCTTGATGATAGTATGAATTCCTCACATTTGGTTATGCCCCCATTAGGTCAACACCCGATTAGTCGGGTGTGCCTATTTGGCAAGCATCGAAACCTAGAATGAGTTGGAATTCTACTATGACATCATTCGTCAAATTTATAAGCGAGGCGCCATGGTAGTGGAAGACCTTTCCTGTCAGTCTGACCTTAAGCTAGGCTCCAAGGCATTAGCGTAATAGCCAAGTTTACAAAGCATCGATGTTCTTGGGATATGTAATGTGACCCTTGAGTGGAGAAATCCACTCGAGGCAGGGACTATGATATTCTGAGATCGATTAATGCTTCGCAAAAGGCTTAAAACGCTAGTGGGAGCACGGTATGACCAGGGTCTAGTGTATAGGTTGTCTTGACCTTAGTGTACACTCATACTTGCATTAAATAACCCTCAAATTTAATAAGGGATGCAAGAGAGGAATTTTAGAGATCCCCTGGCCTCCACGGCCAATCACTTCGTGCTCAGGTGGGAGGGCATAACTCAACAACCCCCTCGGGTGAGAGCTGTGTTTTTTCATGCCAAGTTACTTAGTGATCTCCCTCGGGATATAGCGGTTACGGCGCCAAGGGTTCAGGCTTTACTCACCCTCGTGGGGGCCGTTAGAACTTCCGTTCCGTAATTGCCTAGGCTCGTGGTTAAGCATCCGAAGTACACGTGAGGTATTCGTTGCGAAGACAATGGTGATCACGTGGTACTGGCCAAAAGATAACCATGGTTCATCAAAGCCCTTAGTTGGCAGATTTGGATAGGGTCAAGGGAAAGACCTGTGTAAGCGGATGAACTACACACTGCCCCCTCGGACAGGTGCAGCCTATCCCGAGATCTTACATACATGGTTAAATTAATCCATAGAGGTGTCTTCGCTGTGAGGGTAGCGCTGACATTTGGATATAATTAGCTTGTTTTCAAAAATCCATAAAATAAGTCATTTTGCATTCGTTTTCATTCAACCATATAGTTCCCCTATCCGCTATCCCATAAGAGAACCAGTTATCGGGTCTCTAACTACGTAGAGTGGAAGCGCTATCTCTAGCTTATGCTTAGGGTAGTAAACGTACATTGGCTTCCAATCTAAATATCCCTGTACTAGACCTAACGGGTCCAGATATCACTAGGGCACTAACTAGGGCATATGACGACTAGCAAGAGTCTAAGGAGATGTGCAAGTGCTATGTTATAGCAGACTTGCGGACAACTCTTTAGAAGCGAGTCAGAGATATGCCGGGTCTTCTCTAATAAAGTTTTACTTGCATAAGATGTCTGCTAGGCGAAGTCGGTAGACTCATCGCTTATCCACCAAGATACTTGTCGGTACCGAGATGTCTGAGGGTATGTTTGTTCGGGAACATATACTTGAGTTCCAGATCGAACTAGATTCCAAAGACATAGTACCAGATGACGAGGTGGTGGAAGACGTCTGTCTTGCATCCTTGTCTGGAACCTCGAAGGCGTTGTCAGAGACTTTAGCTTTAACAAGCTAGAGATGACAAACGCAGAACTTCTAAGGAGATTTCTAAGAGACAAAGGATGGGATCAAGATTAAAAGCAAAGCCTTTAGTGCTTAACCTAGGTCTTCTTTAGAAGAACGTAAGGGAGTAACTTATAAGAGATCGAAAACTATTGTAGTGCAGAAACTAGTGTGGACTCCTAAGTATGGTAACGCTAAGGATGGAAGAGTTTCTGTTTTAGCAAGTATAGGGGGTATTTGAAGATTGAGTATGGCCTCAGGATGTTAGGATTTGAGTCGCTATCTAGTAGCAGTTCTTATGCTTCTTAGAATGTAGACTTCGGGTCTACAGAGATTCAAGGAAAGCAGAAGGCTACTTTATAGTGAAGTAATCCTAACATAGGTACTGATGCCATAAGCCGTTGCGGAAGCTGTTAGATATGAATGTCTTAGTTTTTCCGAAATACAGATTTTGTTTTTTAGAGATGTAGTCCTGTTTCCTCCTTAGTAAATAAAGTTTTTTAGTTTTAGACAGCACCGTATGTGTGTATCTTAAACTGAAAAGATAGCTTCAGTACTAGAGGAATAGATCAGAATAATCTCTTTAAATTTAATCTTAATTCGGAAATAGATTTCATGACAGCTGCAGCGTCAAATTTAAATTTATCTAAATCCTTCGGAGAATCTATCCCATTTGTGACCCCTCTGATTTAGATATTCTGCCTTAGATAAATTCAGAGATAAATGAAGGCCGAGTTTCTGTTCATAGATTCATCGGAGATCCTTCTAACCTCTGAGTGTAATCTAGAAGGCATAATAACTAAAAGGGCCACAAAAGGTATGGGGGTTAGTTAATTTTGACATCTATGGTTCCAAGAGCGTCTAGACGATAGAAGACTCTTCGATTTAATCGAAGGAATAAGTCACTATCGGACGAGTTCCATAGGATCCTAAAGGAGCATGGGATTATCTCCCAGTTAAATGCTCCAAGGATGACACGTCAGAATGAAGTCTCCGAGAGAAGGAATTAGACCCTGTTTGACATGGCCCATAGTATGATGAATATTGCCAAGTGTACTACCCACTTTTGGTGGGGTTGTAACTTAAAACAGTAGCTTATATCTGAAACTCTCTCTCATCTAGATCAGTACCTCAGACCTATAGAGAGCTATGGTCTAAGCGAAAGCTGACACTATAGAGTCTCGAGATATAGGGTTGTCCTGCACTTGTGCAAAAGGACAAGAGGGATGAGATGGAGATGTAGTTCCAGGTATATCTGTTTGTAGGTTACCCTTAGGAGGCATAAGGTGGACTGTTCTATGATCTTGAGGTTTGGAAGGTAATCGTTTCTATGAATACCATCTACCTAGACCAGGATTATATTATAGACCATAAGTTTACCGGTAAGGTAGTTCTGGGTGAACTACTGGGTACTGGTAGAGAGTCTGCATCTGAAAACGTAGTGGGAGTAGATGATACAAGAAACTAGTATACCAGACACTGTAGAAACGATTCACTTTGTACCACCACTACCTCATCGTTGTGGGACCATCAGAGCTCCTGAAAGATACTATGGAGAAACTTCGATAGTTAATCCAGAGTTTCAGGAGGATGATCCCTAGAGCTACGAAGAAGTAGTGGGAGCTTCCTTTGTACCACCACCACCTCGTCGTTGTGGGACCATCAGAGCTCCTGAAAGATACTATGGAGAAATTTTGATAGTTAATCCAGAGTTTCAGGAGGATGATCCCTAGAGCTACGAAGAAGTAGTGGGAGCTTCCGACAGCTCTGACTGACAAAAGACCATGAAGGCAAGCTTGCATCAATGTCCCTTGGAACAGTCTTGACACTTATAGCATTATTACCCTTCAAGGTGTAGGAGGTGTATAAGAAAAGCACCCGGTTAAGACTTAAGTAGATAGATTAGTTACCAAAGGAGAAGGGATTGACTATGTCAAAACCATCTCACTGGTAGCAATGCCAACGTCTATAACGGATCCTCTTAATCCATCACAGCCCATTATAGTTGGGAGATCTGGTTGATGGATGTCAAGACAGTTATTCCCTAACGGGAATTTGAAAAGGACATATGGATGATGTAGCCTCAGGCTTTGTGTCAGTAGGTTAAGAAGATATGGAATGCAAGTTGCAACGGTCCATTTATGGACTGATGCAAGCATCCAGGTTGGAATATCTATTTTGATCAAGGAAATCCGCTCACATGGATTTGATCAGAATGAGGATAAACCAAGTTGGTACAAGAAAGGTGAAATAGCTACAAGGGTGTATTTAGTACTTTACGTTAACGATATTCTACTGATTGAAAATGATGTAAGAATATTGTTTACGGTAAAGGTTTGTAGTCATCACAATTCGATGTGAAAGACCCTAGTGAGGCGAGTTATGCTCTGGGAATCAAGGTAACTTGAGACAACCAGAGCAAGATTCTCTTGCTGTCACAGGCTACGCATGAAGATAAGATTCTAGCCAGATTCGTTTTACGAGGCTAGATATCTATTGCACAGCAGGAAGATGGGTCGGTTTCAGTCGAACCCGGGTCCAGATCTTTGGACCGATGTGAAGGGTATACTCAGAAATCCTCGTTAAGTAAGGATTGTGAGTTAGCTTGCACTTCACAGGTCCTGATATCGATTGGACACACAGGATCTGACTTTAATGTCAGATGTGTGTTCCAGAGAATCGATTTCAGGGATTATTTTTATCTTGGGATTAGAAGCGGTAGATGGTAGAGTGTGAAGCAAGTGCATCACAGACTCTACCATAAAGGCTTAGCACGTTGTTGCGTGCGAGGTAGTATATCAGGTAGTAAGGCTTAGGAAGTTCTTTGAGAACTTGGGACGCGTACCAGAGGCTCAGTTATCTGTTGTTACAACAGAAGAGCGGTAAGCAAGGTCCAAGGAGACTAGGCACCGCCGTGAGGGGAAACCCATCAAGTACAAACTCCACTTGATCTGACAGTTATAGGAGGAAATGCAAGTAGCGGTACTGAGGTGGAATCTACAGACAATGTTGCCAATTCCTTTAGGGAATTCCTGCAAAGGCTTTTGGGCAGCATGTAGAAGCTACAGAGCTCAACACCGTTATTCCTCGACAGACCTAGTGGGAGATTGTTAGAATTGGTGAGGTCTACAGCTCGTAAAACCTATAGTTTAGCTATGTATGGTTGATAGTAAAGGAATGCATATTGGTACGTACCTTAGTACGTGTTCTGATTACAAAATAGAGAGCCATGGCTACATGGTAATCCACTTGAGTGGGAGACTCAAGGGACTGGTCCCATGTAACCTAAATACGTTCGCAGCTCTGATAAGGGTTGGTCACCCTATCAGGATAAGCTGTTGGGACGACAGAGCGTGGGTGTCTCCACCACGGTCATTACCAGGCACAGTGTCTGTGGCCGAACGGAACCAACACGGTGCATAGATCGGTGAGCAGACACCGATGCACTAAACCGTGTTTCTGCTTAGGGTAAAACGGTCCTAAACCCTGAGGAACCATGTCTGGTGGACTAACCAGTTGTGTGGTGCTTTGGCGTACCAATGTGTGAGGATCCGGATGTAGTGATCCAAAACCACGGTGTACTGGGCTACCCGACTGGAGTTGCATCAGCATGTCACTCCTGCAGGCTATCCACACCCCTAACGGGAGGTGCGTTCCTTGGTCTGACCTACGTCGTATTAAACCCTGGCCAGGTGGTCATCAGTTGGACTGATGACGGATCCGGTTGCTCGGAAGAGTAATCGGAGATACGATGTATGTGGTCAACCTGGAAGGAACCGAGTCATATGAGCACTCGAGTCTGACGGTATTCTCCACCGCTCGAGTTGCATCATGGCACCTGTGGAGGGACAGCGAGTTTACCATACTAAGCGGAGAGCAGGGGTATGAGGGAAAACATAGTAAGTCCAGGGGAATTGGAGTGCAGCCTGCGTCGCACTCTGGGTGGCTACGCAGGTTAACTCAGACTCAGAGGATCGATGGTACACTCAGGTAGTGTGTGTCGATCGAGTCTGAGTTGGAAGCCATGAACCCTGGTCCCTGAAGGTTCCACCTTATCGACATTATGTATGGTTCTTATACCATCTCCTCGAAACACAGAACGTAGTTAGAGGAAGCGAGAAGTCCAAGCATACGCTCCGTGAGTGCTTCGCACTAGTGCACGGTAGATGCGTAGCTACGTGTGTGCACTAAGGGGAAACCCTAGGTTAGTGCAGAGACGCATGTAGCAATTCCTTGCCATAAGTGGACTTTGCCATATGGGTGCGATGCACCGGGACATATTGCGAGTTGACTAGTTGACTTCACTAGGGGCACCCTACGAGAACCTCAGAGAATAGTGAAATCACTGGTGCACTTCACTTATGTGTGCCTTGCAAAGTCTCGTACACGAGGAACGACCAACTAGTGGCATAAGGGCGTTTTGGTCATACTATGCGCCACTATGCACTAAGGGGGCCGGCCCTAAGTGTTGAGAAACTGGTCAAGGCCGGCCCCATTAGTTTCGGGAGGTTGTTGCCTCCGATGAAGGGGCCGGTTATGAGGCGCAGAAAATGGGCTGGTTTTGACCGTTTTCGAAAACAATGAAAGGATAGAGATAAAGAAGAGATATATAGGGATAAGGCTTGAATCAATCATCCTTATCCATACTGTCCTTATCCATATGGATAGACCGGCCCTATATATGAGAAGGAGAGAGAGGGGGCACGAAATTAGATGCATGGGCAAGCCCTAGGGCCGGCCATGCAAGCCATGAGGAAACCGAAGCCCCTCTCCTCTCTTCGCATCTCCTCCCTCGTCTCTCTCTCCCTCGCTTGCGCCATTGGATGGCGACTCGTCTTCCTCGCATGGTGTTTCATAGAAGGAGAAGGCTCGTCGTATGGAGGCACTCAGAGATCCATCAACGAGGTGCCGTGCATCGTGTGAGATCGGGTGAACTAGAAGGCGTCTCCCGCAACCGTTTGCTGTCCAGAATCTGCACAGAAAATCAACGTTGTTTCTGCGATTCCGGGAGCTACAGAAGTCCAAACGACGTGAAACTTGTTGGAAAAGTTGCGTCTCGAAGTTGGTTACCTGCAGTACAAATTTCATCCCAATCGGAGTTCGAAGCAGAAAGTTATAGCTATCGCACCGAAGATATGTCGAGCAGATCCGTAGCCCGTCTCCATCGACAAAGAAGAAATTTATCGCGGTGAAAGATTCCGCACGCAGGTATGATCTCTAACAAGTAGATCTAATATAATTAGAACATGCATACATGCTAGATTGTTCTTTTGCGTTAGATCGTCGTTAGGGGTTCGCGTAGTTGCCATGCTAGTTTCATACACGCATATGTAGATCGTTTCGATGAAAATTTTGATATGTAACGCACACCGCCTACGGTCCTCGGACCTTCACTTTGCTTCCGCTGCGGGCCTCTACCATGGATTTATTTCCAACACAAGAGTCTTGGCTCTTGGTTATTAGCTATTGGATCTTGGTCGTCACAATCCACCCCATTTAGGGCTACACGTCGGTTAGACCCCCCCCCCCCCATCCCGAGAAGAACCGGCTCTGATACCATTTTGTAACATCCGCCCCAAACACACAAGATATTGTCCACTTTGCCTGTGCTCACACGAGAACTTTCCATGGAGGTCACCCATCCTAGTACTGCTCTCACCCGAGCACGCTTAACTACAGAGTTCTTATGAAATCCGTAATGACACACGGTTTTAAAACGCGTCTTCTATGTTTAGGAGGAAACATTATATAAGTAGCTCAAGATCTCCTTCTCTCCAGGCAATATGGGACTAACTCGTGGCCTTGTACACCTTACCTCACCTCATCCATCTTGGCATCCCAGCCTCAGGAGTCTTGGCTCTTGGCTATTGCCTATTGGATCTTGGTCATCACAGTGTCACAATACCGTGCTCCTCAAGGAACTTCGCAAATGGACTAGGTTTTTGTCTACACTCTGTATATTTACAGTAGTACTCACCACCTCTGTTTGATCTAATGATCTTGATACACTTACATGATTGTTTCTCGACCTCCGTCTTATAGAATTTGAAAGCTCCAAGAGCTTCTGACTTATCGTCTAGGAGATAGAGATACATGTCTCTCGTATGGTCATCTATAAATAATATGAGATATTGTTGACTATTCAGACAAGGTATACTAAATGATCCACAGAGATCCGTGTGTATGATATCTAACTTCTCAGTATTCCTCTTGGCACCCTTAGAGATTTTTTAGTCTACTTTCTTTTTATGCAGTCCCTACAAATTTTGAAGTTGGTAAAGTCAAGGGTCTTTAGAACCCCTTTCTTTACTAACCTCTTTAGCCTCTCCAAAGAGATGTGGTCTAACCTTCTATGACATAGAGATAATGAATCCTTATTGATAATGTTTTCATATATGGTCATCATGGAGCAGTTTCTTTTAAAGTCTATGTCCAATTTATATAAGCCATCAATCAATTTATCAGAGCCTATAAGAGTTGAATCATTGTTGATCAGAATGATGGAACCATCAAACCAAAAAATAAAGCCCATAGGCACTAGTCTTGAAATATATAGCAAATTTCTAAAAAAAACATGGAACATAGAAGACTGTTTCTAAGTCCAAAGAGTATCCGGTCTAGAGGAGTAGTCTATAAGTCCCCACACCTTCTACCTTAGAACTTAGCTTATTCCTCGAGAAGATAACATTATCTCCGTCAGTTGGGTCTTGTAAGCCGAGAAACCCCTACATGATGGTAGAGATGTAGATTGTTGATCCAGAATCAATCCACCAGTCATTATCAGATTTGTAAAAATGAACATGATTAGATTCATAACACACTAGAGCAATATCGTATATCTGTATGATACGCTCTCCCGCTGCTTTATCACCAAGCAGACGCCTAGATGATAGTTTGTCTCTTTTGTCCGAGAAAATCTTCCCGAACAAGGAGGTTAGGGTCAGGGTAAGGTTTGAGACATAGGGTGCAACGATTAAAGAAGAAAAAATATATATTAATATGAGGCAGAAAATAAATTATTCTTTATCCGATGATTAGCCCATGCTATCAGTTAGTAAAACTCAGACCTCCTTATGGGTAAAGGCTGTTTCTCGCAGGAGTTTTACTAAAAGACCATAAGAAACTTCACGTTTACTTATAAGATCGGTGAATTCTATCAGGAGCCTAAGTAATAGTCCTTTTCCTGTGAGCATAAGAGCCATTTTTATCTCCATATACAACTTACCTTCTTATCCTAATAGCATCATATTGGAGATCGTCTCCCTTTGGGCAAATACAAACCCTAATATCGATGCAACTAGAAGGGGAAAGTCACGATCAATCAAACTTATATGATTTAACGCACCCCATGGTGCATATTGCATGAATCACTTGTCGTGAATGATCCAGGATGCTTTGGTTAGTCCTGAATCACTTTCTACATGAGACTTTTAGATCGTGACCATTTGTAAAATCTATACAATTATTCATATAGCATGACCAAGGCGAACAGATTCGGCCAGAAAATTGAATAAAACCCGTACACCAAACCTTAAAATCAAAATTAATATGTCCTATGACGTACAACCCTTCGCTCTGATTCGATTTCCAAATCGGATCAAAAGTAGCCACATGACCTGAATTTCGGACCTATCGAATTTCGGTCAACCATCTTAAATTCTGGGTTTGCCGCGTGGCCTACCCGCCCAATCTCTCGGTATAAGCCAACCGGGAGGGTCGGTTGCCGATCGCGAAACTCTCCTTAAAAACCTAATGGTCGATCGGAGTAGAAAAATATGCACAAATTTTAAGGCTAATTATGATCTCTTACCAATCGATGATGGGTTCATGGAACCCAAAAAGACCCATTAACGATTGCAAAATAAGACCTAAACGTAATGCTATATAAATAAAAGTGATGGTCAGAGACATACTCTGATCCCGAGAAAAGAATCACAACGATTATCCATATAGCACCGCCGAGGGGAAAATCACTATTCGGCAAAAAATAATCCGAAATAACCCGCAACAGTTATTTACGGCCAAGACAACGGATCTTACGACATACCACTTTCTGTTCCGAAAATCAAAAACATAGTATGTCATAGGTCCGCTTTCGAATCCATAAATTTCTGTTAAATCAGAGATAAAATTATATGCGGATTAGATCGGAAACAAATGATTCGCTTGTCGATCATTAATGGTCTCAAAGAACTTGGATCGACCCATTAGCAATCACAAGAAGGGATCCTAATATAACTACATGAATAACCGATCAAAGAAAACATGGCTCTGATACCAAGTGTAAGAACTATTATACATGGAAGCAAACAGATGTCCCTATTATTGAGAACCATTAGCTTTGAAAACAATAAACATAGAGACCTTATGCGGAAGCGGTGGATCGAAACGTACCTCCGGCCATAATTCGCCAGGTGATAACGATTTTGGGTGCAAAAATTGTACTGGACCGAGCTAGACCCACATGGACCTGCTCAATGGCCCAAGAAGGCAAGCTCTGGCCCATAGACTGAATCTACAGGGCCCACAAGTCAAGCCCCCCCTTATTGGGCCCAGACAACGGCCCAATAAGGACCCAACAAGAAGGCTTAGGATCAGTGTTACCTCAACACTGTCATCATCACTGCCATATTAGCACATGCTTCAGCTATAAAAGGACCCCCATGGCATTCAGAAAGGGGTTGGTCACTCGATCAGAGGAGGAGAGGATTCCAGAGTCAGAGCCAGAGCTCACGTCTCCCCTTCTTGTTTTCTTTTAGATGCTCCGTGCAACCCCACTGTACAAAACTTCGCTCGGCCTATCGAGAGAACGCTCACCCCTCATTTACTCATATTATAGTGGAGATCAGGTGGAAGCTCTCGCTAGGAGACGTAGGTCGCAAGACCAAACTTCGACAACAACTCTCTGTATCATCTCTCTCTATATATATTCTACTCTTTCTCTCTCTAAACCATCCAATTAATTTAGAATTGTAGAGCGAGGTTCCCGATCAAGACGGCACGAAAATTTCCTCCACACGATCCGCAATAGAATTGATGCAAATGAATTTTCCTCGTGCTAGATCCTAAGCGTGATAGAGAAAGGGAACGTGCAACGAGATCCGATGATCTCGGGTGGAAGCTTTCAACTCAGGTTTTTCTTGGCGACCGAAAACCCCATGGAGACCCCTATAATATCAACGAGACGTGAGAGGAATCAGGATGCCGTAAAATCCTCTCTTTATTTCAATCTAAGAGAACGAAAACCCCAAGAGAAAGGGGAGAAACGTAAGCCGGATCTTCTCTCCCTTTCTTCCTCTTTTGCAAACCGAAAAACCCTAATAAGAAGGAGAGAGGGGCTGCGACTGATTGTAGCTGCCCTTCTCTTCTCTTTGTTCGGCTTCAGAAAAGGAAGAGAACAAACGGGAGAGGAGGAGGAGGAGACGCATTTGTCCGACTCCCTTTCTTTCTCCTCTCGATTATCTACGGACGGGCCAAAGGGGGAGAGGAGGGATCGCACTTGTTGCGATCTCTCTCTCTCTCTCTCTCTCTCTCTCTCTCTCTCTCTCTCGTCACGGTTTTACACGGATGGGATGGAAGAGAGGATCGACACCCCCCCCAACCCATGTATACCGTAGCCCTCTTTTTCCTTTTGGTCTCCCACGTGATTCAGGTCTACTAATGGGTTGCGCAAGGTGTGTCACAACCCTAATGCACCAGAGTTGGGACCTGCACCCACTCAAACCCTAAATTTAATCTCGACACCTGTAGGATTAAGTTTGGTTTAAGATAAATTAACCACATACCTCTGACCTTGATTTATTACCTACTAGTTCGACCGAGTTCAAGACCGGCTGGGTGAAGTCGAGCCAAAACTCAACAAAAATATGACATCTAATATTTTTGGGCGTTGAACTGAATAGGACACTGTTTCATAGTATGAGATGGAACTTGAAGGCAAGGTGAGGCTTGGTGCGCTTTAAGAGGGCATCGCCGCACTGATCAAGATATGCGAGAGCCTTGGTGGCCGGTGAGAAAGGGTGGCGTCGAGGGATCGGAGGGTGGAGATGCGAGGCCGTGGAGGGATCGACAAGGACACTACGAGCATCTCCAACGGCCTCCGAAATAGGAGGACCTCCTAAGCACTGTGGGACCCATTTTGGCAGCCACCTCATCGAAATATCCTAGTTGACATATGATCCCCTCCAATGGCCTCCGAACTGGTATATCCTAGCCATTTTACAACAAACCCCCCATAATTGTAGCTTATCCAAACCCTCTAAGTTTACATCAAACGAGTAAAAAATAATCGTTGGACAATGCATGCATCGTTGGACATATAAAAGATTATTTGTAAAAAGACGAGAGTTTTTTTGTAAAAAATATATATATTAATTAATTTGATTAGAGGCTCCGAATGACCTCTGTTGTATGTGGAGCCATTCGGAGGTTCCGAGCAAAGATGACCCATGTGGAATGCCACATTGGTCTTTAGAGCACCGAATGAAGCTGGTTGGAGCGCTATCAATTCGCTCGGAGAGCCACATCCTACTTCAGAGCTATCTTCGGAGGCCGTTTGAGCTGCTCTAAGGATTGGGGGGGGGGGGATGCTGTTGGGGGTAGCTGAAATCTGCCCTGGAGTTCGCACCCCCCCCCCCCCCCCCCCCCGTGCTCACCAAATCACCTTGACAGGGAGCGAGATCCACATTAGGCTGAAAGGGCCTAGGCCAAGAGCTCGCTCAGGAGCGCGCTAAGCTCACCCAGGAGCTCGCCAAACTCGCCCAGGAGCTCGCCTAAGCTTGCTCAGGAGCTCGCCAAGCTCACCCAGGAGCTCGCCTAAGCTCGCTCAGAAGCTCGCCCCGGAGCTCGCCAAGCCCGCGCGAGAACTCGCTGGCAGTGATAGCGGGAGTTAGACCGTCATGCATAATGAAGACACCGGCATCGAAACGCCCCTAGCTCGCGTAGGAGCTCGCCCCTAGCTCGCGCAGGAGCTCGCCCAAGCTCGCGAAGGAGCTCATCCAAGCTCGCTCAGGAGCTCGCCCAAGCTCGCCAGAATTCCCCAGTTTATCGAAGAGGTTGATCCCGCGAGGTCCGACTCTTGATAGATGTGGAAGAGAAGGCGGAGCAAGGGAGGGCGAGCTCACCTTAGCTCCCCATCGGAGGTCGCCCACAATGTATGAGAGGATGCCAGGTGTCAAAACCCCACGGAAGCTACGTGGACAAACGTGGTCCACGGAAGCTCGCTCGAATCAGTTCGAGACCTCCCAGACTTGAACATTCCAGAATGGCCACCTGGCCACGACAAGAAAGATTCCCTCCCCCACTCAAACCGCCTGGCAGGCTTGACGACAGAATGTCAGGGCGCGAGTACCAAGGACTGTCAGACCCACACGAGCCAGAACGTGGGGGGTCTAGAAGGTGCCAGAAGAATCTCCACGTGTCGGGCCACGGTAGGCCGCCGATTGCTATAAATGCTCACCCCCAGGCTCCATAGTAGAGGTGCGAATTCATTTTCCCTACCACTTTGGTATACCGCAGCTCGTCGTTGTGCCACCGTGACTGACTTGAGCGTCGGAGGGTCTGCGCTCCTAAGGGAGCCAGCCGTTCTCACGTTCTCTTTTCTTTGTCTTGCAGGCAGTCCGCACGGACCAGCAAAAAATCCCCCGAACATTTTAAATCACCTTGACAGGGAGCGAGATCCACATTAGGATGAAAGGGCCTAGGCCAAGAGCTCGCTCAGGAGCGCGCTAAGCTCACCCAGGAGCTCGCCAAACTCGCCCAGGAGCTCGCCTAAGCTCGCTCAGGAGCTCGCCAAGCTCACCCAGGAGCTCGCCTAAGCTCGCTCAGAAGCTCGCCCCGGAGCTCGCCAAGCCCGCGCGAGAACTCGCTGGCAGTGATAGCGGGAGTTAGACCGTCATGCGTAACGAAGACACCGGCATCGCAAACGCCCCTAGCTCGCGCAGGAGCTCGCCCAAGCTCGCGAAGGAGCTCATCCAAGCTCACTCAGGAGCTCGCCCAAGCTCGCCAGAATTCCCCAGTTTATCGAAGAGGTTGATCCCGCGAGGTCCGACTCTTGATAGATGTGGAAGAGAAGGCGGAGCAAGGGAGGGCGAGCTCACCTTAGCTCCCCATCGGAGGTCGCCCACAATGTATGAGAGGATGCCAGGTGTCAAAACCCCACGGAAGCTACGTGGACAAACGTGGTCCACGGAAGCTCGCTCGAATCAGTTCGAGACCTCCCAGACTTGAACATTCCAGAATGGCCACCTGGCCACGACAAGAAAGGTTCCCTCCCCCACTCAAACCGCCTGGCAGGCTTGACGACAGAATGTCAGGGCACGAGTACCAAGGACTGTCAGACCCACGCGAGCCAGAACGTGGGGGGTTTAGAAGGTGCCAGAAGAATCTCCACGTGTCGGGCCACGGTAGGCCGCCGATTGCTATAAATGCTCACCCCCAGGCTCCATAGTAGAGGTGCGAATTCCTTTTCCCTACCACTTTGGTATACCGCAGCTCGCCGTTGTGCCACCGTGACTGACTTGAGCGTCGGAGGGTCTGCGCTCCTAAGGGAGCCAGCCGTTCTCACGTTCTCTTTTCTTTGTCTTGCAGGCAGCCCGCACGGACCAGCGAAAAATCCCCCGAACATTTGGCGCCGTCTGTGGGATCTTCGACTGGTTCCTGCGAGAACGCCCACGACCACGCGGTTGAGCGCCGTTCGCTCTCGTAACCTCAAGGATGGCTCCGACGACAAGGGGACGCAGGCGACCGAGGACTCGCGCAAAGTCTGCGCTCAGCGAACCTCCTGTTGAGACCACCCAGCCCCATGTCCCGCACAGTGACCAGCTCCTGTTGGAGATGTTGGCCACCCAGCGGGCCATGATGGAGGAACTGACGCGACTGCGTCAGGTTCCGGCGGCCAGCCGATGTTCCGGGCCGGCGAAGATGGCGTCTCCGGTGCGACCACCGGCGTCAACATCGCATCCACCCACGACCGTTCCGGCGCGGCAGGTTTTCCGCTAGGAACCCCCGGTCGAGAGAGCGGCCGTGCGCGGGGTGCCAGAAACCCCGCTTACGAGGCTGCAGAAGCTGGTAACTCAACTGTCTAGCAACCAGGCGACCTCACGCGCGACCGTTCCTTGCCACCGTAGCAGGAGCATTGATTCTGACGGGTCGGAGGCAAGGTCTCTAGAGCGGGATCGCGACCCGCGCCATCGGCGATGAGGGAAAGAGCCCGCGGTGGAAATACCTTCCGAAGCTCGCGAGGCAACGGCATCCCACAGAGGGGGATTTTCGCTGGTCCGTGCGGGCTGCCTGCAAGACAAAGAAAAGAGAACGTGAGAACGGCTGGCTCCCTTAGGAGCGCAGACCCTCCGACGCTCAAGTCA
Organism: Chamaelirium japonicum; assembly: GCA_947650365.1. NCBI lineage: Eukaryota > Viridiplantae > Streptophyta > Magnoliopsida > Liliales > Melanthiaceae > Chamaelirium > Chamaelirium japonicum. Next base: position 454,620 of record CANTAL010000207.1, read on the forward strand.
GTCACGGTGGCACAACGGCGAGCTGCGGTATACCAAAGTGGTAGGGAAAAGGAATTCGCACCTCTACTATGGAGCCTGGGGGTGAGCATTTATAGCAATCGGCGGCCTACCATGGCCCGACACGTGGAGATTCTTCTGGCACCTTCTAGACCCCCCACGTTCTGGCTCGCGTGGGTCTGACAGTCCTTGGTACTCGTGCCCTGACATTCTGTCGTCAAGCCTGCCAGGCGGTTTGAGTGGGGGAAGGAATCTTTCTTGTCGTGGCCAGGTGGTCATTCTGGAATGTTCAAGTCTGGGAGGTCTCGAACTGATTCGAGCGAGCTTCCGTGGACCACGTTTGTCCACGTAGCTTCCGTGGGGTTTTGACACCTGGCATCCTCCCATACATTGTGGGCGACCTCCGATGGGGAGCTAAGGTGAGCTCGCCCTCCCTTGCTCCGCCTTCTCTTCCACATCTATCAAGAGTCGGACCTCGCGGGATCAACCTCTTCGATAAACTGGGGAATTCTGGCGAGCTTGGGCGAGCTCCTGAGCGAGCTTGGATGAGCTCCTTCGCGAGCTTGGGCGAGCTCCTGCGCGAGCTAGGGGCGAGCTCCTGCGCGAGCTAGGGGCGTTTGCGATGCCGGTGTCTTCGTTACGCATGACGGTCTAACTCCCGCTATCACTGCCAGCGAGTTCTCGCGCGGGCTTGGCGAGCTCCGGGGCGAGCTTCTGAGCGAGCTTAGGCGAGCTCCTGGGCGAGTTTGGCGAGCTCCTGGGTGAGCTTAGCGCGCTCCTGAGCGAGCTCTTGGCCTAGGCCCTTTCAGCCTAATGTGGATCTCGCTCCCTGTCAAGGTGATTTGGTGAGCACGGGGGGGGGGGGGGGTGCGAACTCCAGGGCAGATTTCAGCTACCCCCAACATTACCCCCTCCTGAGGGAGCGACCAAGGAGACTTTGGCGCTTGCTCAGGAGTCTTAGCGAACTCCTATCCTTGGTAATGTGCATGATATCAATGTCTGCCGTAATAGTTTTCTTGTGGGGCGGAGATAGTAGCGATGGCGGCCTGCGCCGAGAGCTTTGACTGGCAGTATTTCACAAATGCTGGGCTGGCCACGAGCATCAGCCATGAGCAATCTTGTAACAACCCAAAATTATTTAAATGTCATTATAAGAAAATTTTTATAGAAAAATCAAAATAAAAATCGAATGGCGCCATTGCGTTCGTCTCGCCGAGACGATCGAAAAACCTATACAAACTTATTCGATTTGGACACATTTAGAGTATTTAAAAATTGTGAGAAAAAAAAATATATATATGTATACATATTTAGCCGATAGAAGGATTTGAACCTATGACCTCTTTATTAGAACTCTTAAAGATTTTCCTCTAGCCAAAAGACCCAAAGAGCTTTTCTGTATTAGAAACAGCTAATATAACTAATATATATACCACTGGGGAGACCAACAGTCGATGACCCTTCGTTTCCGATCGGATGGAAAGGGTCGCGCAGATGTAACCGAAGCCGGCGACCTTTTGTTTCCGATCGGACGGGTACAGCTGCAGTACGCACTAAATGGCCGAATTGCAATAAAGACCCTGTGTCTTTTGGAATTCTCAAAACCACTATATAAACCCCCCCCCCTCCACAAGAGTTTTTCACTCCAACCCGTCTCGAAACCCGTGCCCTACCACTTCCCTCCTCCTCGTCAACCACCACTAACCACCGCCCGCCGCCGGCCGACCACCGCCGGCCGACTGCCGCCGGCCGACCGCCGCCCGCCGACGACCACCGCCCGCGACCGCCGCCGCCGGCCGACCGCCGCTCGCCGGCGACCGCCGCCACCCGCCGCCGGCGACTGCCGCCGCCGGCCGACCGCCGCCACCCGCCGCCGGCGACTGCCGCCGCCGGCCGACCGCCGCCTCCTGCCGCCGACCGCCGCCTCCTGCCGTCGGGCGCCGCCCCAAGACCCGGTTAGTTTTTATTTTTTATTATTATTATAAATATATATGGGCTGAAGCCCAGTAGACCTATATAAAAAGCCCATTATGAAATTTGGGCTGAAGCCCATTAAGGAATGGGCCAGGCCCATTTTTAAATTGATATAGTGACTCTCAATTTAATAACTGAAACCGTATTGCTAATAACAACTGAACTGTTTTACTAAAAGCAGACCCGAATAAAAAAATCCGTTAGTAGCCAACTGTTTTGGCCGAACTGGGAGCAAACGAACTCGGAATTGAGTTCCGTTTGCGGCCACGGGACCGTAATGAAACGATCTACACAACAGTATAGATGTAAGGTATTTTTGAAATTACAAAAATACCCCTTAAAGAGAGAAAACCCACTAATTCACATCGAATTATGTTCGGAAAAATCCCAGAAAAATTTAGGAAAAACTAATAAAATATTAGTAATATATTTTCAGGTTTCGAGCGTGATAAAGCTTCCTCATCAAGAATAAGAGTTTGCAACGGTTCAGGTAGGGGAGTTTTAACCAAGTTTCTTCATGCTAAATATCTGCTATAGATCATCGATAAATTGCTATGAGTAGTAAATTATGAAGTACGTGATCACTTGTTGGGTGTGGGTCTAGCCCTGGCGGAATGCCAGAAAGTACCTGGGTGTGGGTCTAGCCCTGGCGGAATGCCAGAAAGTACCTGGGTGTGGGTCTAGCCCTGGCTACAGGCCTAAAAGTTACCTAGGTGTGGGGCTAGCCTAGTCTGAGGACTAAAAGTACCTAGGTGTTGGGCTAGCCTTGTTGCGGACTAAAAGTACCCGGGTAAGGATTGAGATTCCTACCCTGGCCGGAAGAGCCAAAAAGGGAATCGGGTGATGCATGTTTTCTATTATTTACATTTTGTAGTCATGTTTACTGTTTTTCCGTACAAATATTTAGCATGAAATAAACTATGCCATGAGGTGAGTCAGTGGTTTGGACTCACCCCCCTACAGATGTTGTGCATCCTTCAGAGTCAAATCCTGCAGTACTGGAAGAGAACGAAGAGCGAGTAGTGAACGACCCAGAAGGAGTGGAGGACCCGCTGTACACCCCTTTCTACGAAGATGCCGAAGCTGAAGCATGAAGTGTCGTCGAAATAAAAGAATAAATTTATTTTCCTTAGACTTTGGTTCTCATAAAATGTATCAAACAATGGTTATTTTAATGGAATGGCTCAGTTAAGTTCCAAAATTTGATGGAGCTTAGTTATACCAAGCTTTTATTTTCTAACACCTCAGTATTATACGGATCAAATAAATCCGTAAAATATTGGGGCGTTACAACTTGGTATCAGAGCCTAGGTAATAGATCCTAGGAGTTAAAAAAAAAAAAAAAGTTTATATATATATATATATATATATATATATATATATATATATATATATATATATATATATATATATATATATATATATATATATATATATATATATTAAGGACATCGATAGGGTAGACACCAAAGATTTAAATACTTATATTTACAAAGTAAATTTGTTTTTCCTTTAAACAGAAGTATGAAGTCACAAATGTCTGAAGGTAATTCATCGGGAGCAAAGGTGAAACCTAAGAAGAAAATCGTGAAGACAAAGAAGGCGAAGAAACCAGTTGCACCTAACCAAAACGAGAATGTCTTCTATAAACGTTATCGATGTATCTGTGGAAAAGTGGGCGATGAAAATCGTTGCGAACATCCATGTTTTTCAAAATAATTGTTGGTTATATGTAGAATGATAAGAAAAGTATAAATAATGAATGAGTATGTTCTTTTCTAAGTTTGTGTTTGAAAATGTTCTTTTATATTTTTCAGAAAAATGAACTCTCACGAAAACAATACTTCCAATGAAGACTTGACAAAGGTGTTAGGAGCATTACACCAACTGATAGAAAGAATGAACTCCTCTAAGGATAGTTCAAGGATGGGAGTGATGCTGAAAGAATTCAAGGAATTAAAACCCCCTTCTTTCAGAGGAGAACCGGATCCCTTGATTGCCGATAGGTGGCTCAAACAAATAGAAAAGGTATTGGAGACTTTAAAGGCAAACGATGAACAAAAAGTTATCTTAGCTACATTCATGTTAGAGGGAGAGGCGGACTACTGGTGGGATACGGTCAAAAGAACTCAAGCAAGTTTCACTTGGGAGGAATTTACCAAAGCATTCCTAGGGAAGTATTTCTCAGATGCAACCAAGGATAGAATGATTGCAGAATTTTTAGAACTTTATCAGGGAAAACTTAGTGTTTCCCAGTATGAAGCTAAATTCATCGAACTATCACGATTTGCTCATTATCTTATAGCCACAGAGGAACTAAAGTCCAAAAGATTTGAACAGGGTTTGAATCCTCATATTCGAACCCGAGTGGCTGTACTCCGCATAAGAAACTATGGTGAACTAGTACAGACTGCAATGGTGGCAGAACGTGAATGGGAAGAAACGCGTAAAATATTTGAGAAAAATAGGGTGAAAAGGAGTGCACCAGGGATAGAGGCAAACAAAAGGCCGAGGATGCAAGAATTTCCAACAGGAAATAATGGCCCTCTAGTGGCTTCGGGACCTCGTAATTGCTTCATATGTGGATCGCGGGATCATTTCCAACGAAACTGCCCTCGTCTGAATAAAGACGCTCCAGCCAGACCTCCCTTCAAGAATAATCCGCAATTATTCGGAAATCGCCCTGGTCAACCTCCAAAGGTACCTGGAAAAACTTTTGCTATATCCACGGAGGAGGAATCAAATGACGTCATTGAAGGTACGAACTATTCATTTCAAGAATTTGCTATTTCATAGGTAAGTTTTAACCGCAAAAGTAAATTTTTCGTAGGCACTATTCTTATTTATGGAAGTCTAGCTCGAGTAATACTAGACCCTGGTTCGACACATTCATTTATATCAGTTCACTTGGCTAAAGATCTACAATTAAGGACTGAACCGCTAGGGTATATACTAGCCATTACTACAGCACTTAGCGATACGGCCAAGACAAACAGAGTCTGCAGAAACTGTATACTACGGGTTGAAGATGAGGAATTGGTGGCGAATTTAATTCTACTAAAGTTGGAAACTTCTGACATTCTATTAGGAATGGACTGGTTATCCAAGTATAGGGCGATGATGGATTGTTACCGAAAGAAGGTTACTTTACAAACATCAGATAGTAAGGAAATAATATTTCGGGGGAGAAAGTTCGGAAAGGCAAGAGCGAAAGTATGTTACTTAGCTCAACTTTTAGAAGAGGAGGTGAAGAGTCCTATACAAAATACCACATTGGTAGTATCAGAATTTTTGCAAGTGTTTCCGGAAGATCTTCCAGGGTTGCCACCAAAAAGGGAAATAGATTTTTCAATAGAATTAATGCCAGGAGTGGCACCTATTTCAATTGCCCCATATAGAATGGCACCAGTAGAATTAAAAGAGTTGAGGAAGCAGTTGGATGAGTTACTTACTCTTGGGTTTATAAGACCCAGTTCATCCCCATGGGGTGCACCTGTATTATTTGTTCAGAAAAAGGATGGAACAAAAAGAATGTGCATCGATTATAGAAGATTGAACCAGGTGACTATAAAAAATAAATATCCACTCCCAAGAATAGAGGATCTATTTGATCAACTTAAGGGAGCAAAATATTTCTCCAAAATAGATCTCCGATCAGGATATCATCAATTAAGAATCAAAGAAGAAGATATACCAAAGACGGCCTTCAGAACTAGGTATGGGCATTTCGAATTTTTGGTGATGCCTTTTGGTCTAACAAATGCCCCTGCGGCATTTATGGATTTGATGAATCGGATCTTTAAAAGTTTCTTGGATCAATTTGTGGTAGTATTCATTGATGATATTTTGATCTACTCAAAAAACAAGGAGGAGCACGAAAACCACTTGAGGATGGTATTACAAGAGTTGAGTCTTCATCAACTGTACGCCAAACTCAGTAAATGTGAATTTTGGATTACGAAAGTAAACTTTCTGGGACACGTAATATCCCATGAAGGAGTTACGGTAGATCCAGCAAAGATTGAAGCAGTAGTGAATTGGAAAGCACCAAAGAATGCAGAAATCAGGAGCTTTCTAGGGTTAGCAGGATATTATCGCAGATTCATTCAAAATTTTTCTAGTATCGCTGCACCTATAACTCGACTTACTAAGAAGGGGGTAAAGTATGAATGGTCAGAACTTTGTGAGGATGCGTTCCAAGGATTAAAAACAAAACTCACTACAGCCCCGGTACTAACCATACCAGAAAGCGGGAAGAAGTACACACTTTATACGGATGCCTCTCACGTGGGGTTAGGGGCTGTACTTATGCAAGAAGGCCGAGTTGTGGCTTATGCTTCCAGACAATTAAAAGCTCATGAAAAGAATTATCCTACACACGATCTGGAGCTAGCTGCGGTCGTGTTTGCACTAAAGATTTGGCGTCATTATTTGTATGGGGAACAGTTTGAGTTATACTCGGATCATCAGAGTTTGAAATATATAAGCACACAGAAAGATCTAAATTTACGGCAAAGAAGATGGGTGGAATTTTTAGTCGATTATGACTATAATTTTATTTACCACCCTGGTAAGGCTAATGTAGTAGCAGATGCCCTCAGTAGAAAGGGACAAATGGTCAACATATTAGCTGATAAATGGCAGTGGGCTTGCACATTAGAAAACCTTGATTTAGTCACTAAGAAAAGCTCACCACGAGCTTATCTAAGTCACCTCCGAGCTCAACCAGAAATGATAAAAGGAGTAATAGAGGCACAAACATCAAACTCAGAATTGCAGGGAATTCGATACAAATTAGAAAAGGGGGAGATTGTAGAAAATTGGGCACTCAGTTCAGACAACGGACTGAGATTTCGAGGCAGATTAGCAGTCACTGATGCTCCTTATCTGCGAGAGGATATATTAGCTGAAGCCCATCATTCAAAGTTTTCTATCCATCCGGGGGAAAACAAAATGTATCACGACTTAAAACGAAACTTTTGGTGGAGTGGAATGAAGAATGATGTAGCCCAATTTGTGTCAAAGTGTCTCACTTGCCAAAAGGTGAAAGCTGAACACAGAAGACCACCTGGGTTATTGCAACCTCTTCCGGTAGCAGAATGGAAATGGGAACATATAACCATGGATTTTGTGACCGATTTTCCTACCACAAGGAAGGGAAATGATTCAATCTGGGTAATTGTGGATCGATTAACAAAGTCAGCTCATTTTCTACCGCGAAAGACAACTGCGTCCACTAGAGACGATAGTACCCTATACCTGAAGGAAATTGTTAGACTTCACGGTATTCCAGTAACTATTGTGTCCGACAGGGATCCTCACTTCACCTCTAAGTTCTGGAGAAGTTTACAGAAGGCTATGGGAACAGAATTGAATATGAGTACGGCATATCATCCTCAAACTGACGGGCAGTCAGAGAGAATAATACAAATTTTAGAAGACATGTTGAGATCTTGTGTGATGGACTTCAAGGGTAGTTGGGAAGATTTCCTGCCGTTAATAGAATTTACTTATAATAACAGCTATCAGTCCAGCATACAAATGGCACCTTTTGAAGCCTTATATGGAAGACCCTGTAGATCCCCAGTCTGTTGGACGGAAGTGGGAGAGAAAAGTATAATGGGGCCTGAAATAATCCAGAAAACGACCGACAAAATAAAAATTATTCGGGCCAATTTACTAAAAGCACAGAGCAGACAGAAAAGTTACGCAGATAATCGAAGAAGACCTCTCGAATTTGAAGTGGGAGATTTTGTTTTTCTAAGAATCTCGCCGAGGAAAGGTATACAACGTTTTGATATCAAGGGAAAACTGGCACCCAGATATATTGGGCCCTACGAAATATTGGGAAGAGCTGGACCAGTGGCATATCGACTGGCATTACCCATAAAATTGGCAAATATACATCCAGTTTTTCACGTGTCCATGCTTCGCAAGTATGAACCAGATCCTTCTCACATTCTGAAAGATGAAGATATCAGTATTCAATCAGATGCCTCATACATAGAAGTACCCGTGAGAATTTTAGATACCAAGGATAAAGAATTACGAACCAAGACTATTCGACTGGTAAAGGTACTATGGCAACATCACAACGAGGAGGAAGCTACTTGGGAATTGGAATCAGAAATACAAAAGCAATATCCACACCTATTCAACAACTGAGGTATGAACTCGAATTCAATCACTAAGTTATGTACTCTAAATTTCGAAGACGAAATTTTTATTAGGGGTAGAGGATGTAACAACCCAAAATTATTTAAATGTCATTATAAGAAAATTTTTATAGAAAAATCAAAATAAAAATCGGATGGCGCCATTGCGTTCGTCTCGCCGAGACGATCGAAAAACCTATACAAACTTATTCGATTTGGACACATTTAGAGTATTTAAAAATTGTGAGAAAAAAAAATATATATATGTATACATATTTAGCCGATAGAAGGATTTGAACCTATGACCTCTTTATAAGAACTCTTAAAGATTTTCCTCTAGCCAAAAGACCCAAAGAGCTTTTCTGTATTAGAAACAGCTAATATAACTAATATATATACCACTGGGGAGACCAACAGTCGATGACCCTTCGTTTCCGATCGGACGGAAAGGGTCGCGCAGATGTAACCGAAGCCGGCGACCTTTTGTTTCCGATCGGACGGGTACAGCTGCAGTACGCACTAAATGGCCAAATTGCAATAAAGACCCTGTGTCTTTTGGAATTCTCAAAACCACTATATAAACCCCCCCCCTCCACAAGAGTTTTTCACTCCAACCCGTCTCGAAACCCGTGCCCTACCACTTCCCTCCTCCTCGTCAACCACCACTAACCACCGCCCGCCGCCGGTCGACCACCGCCGGCCGACTGCCGCCGGCCGACCGCCGCCCGCCGACGACCACCGACCGCGACCGCCGTCGCCGGCCGACCGCCGCTCGCCGGCGACCGCCGCCACCCGCCGCCGGCGACTGCCGCCGCCGGCCGACCGCCGCCACCCGCCGCCGGCGACTGCCGCCGCCGGCCGACCGTCGCCTCCTGCCGCCGACCGCCGCCTCCTGCCGTCGGGCGCCGCCCCAAGACCCGGTTAGTTTTTATTTTTTATTATTATTATAAATATATATGGGCTGAAGCCCAGTAGACCTATATAAAAAGCCCATTATGAAATTTGGGCTGAAGCCCATTAAGGAATGGGCCAGGCCCATTTTTAAATTGATATAGTGACTCTCAATTTAATAACTGAAACCGTATTGCTAATAACAACTGAACTGTTTTACTAAAAGCAGACCCGAATAAAAAAATCCGTTAGTAGCCAACTGTTTTGGCCGAACTGGGAGCAAACGAACTCGGAATTGAGTTCCGTTTGCGGCCACGGGACCGTAATGAAACGATCTACACAACAGTATAGATGTAAGGTATTTTTGAAATTACAAAAATACCCCTTAAAGAGAGAAAACCCACTAATTCACATCGAATTATGTTCGGAAAAATCCCAGAAAAATTTAGGAAAAACTAATAAAATATTAGTAATATATTTTCAGGTTTCGAGCGTGATAAAGCTTCCTCATCAAGAATAAGAGTTTGCAACGGTTCAGGTAGGGGAGTTTTAACCAAGTTTCTTCATGCTAAATATCTGCTATAGATCATCGGTAAATTGCTATGAGTAGTAAATTATGAAGTACGTGATCACTTGTTGGGTGTGGGTCTAGCCCTGGCGGAATGCCAGAAAGTACCTGGGTGTGGGTCTAGCCCTGGCGGAATGCCAGAAAGTACCTGGGTGTGGGTCTAGCCCTGGCTACAGGCCTAAAAGTTACCTAGGTGTGGGGCTAGCCTAGTCTGAGGACTAAAAGTACCTAGGTGTTGGGCTAGCCTTGTTGCGGACTAAAAGTACCCGGGTAAGGATTGAGATTCCTACCCTGGCCGGAAGAGCCAAAAAGGGAATCGGGTGATGCATGTTTTCTATTATTTACATTTTGTAGTCATGTTTACTGTTTTTCCGTACAAATATTTAGCATGAAATAAACTATGCCATGAGGTGAGTCAGTGGTTTGGACTCACCCCCCTACAGATGTTGTGCATCCTTCAGAGTCAAATCCTGCAGTACTGGAAGAGAACGAAGAGCGAGTAGTGAACGACCCAGAAGGAGTGGAGGACCCGCTGTACACCCCTTTCTACGAAGATGCCGAAGCTGAAGCATGAAGTGTCGTCGAAATAAAAGAATAAATTTATTTTCCTTAGACTTTGGTTCTCATAAAATGTATCAAACAATGGTTATTTTAATGGAATGGCTCAGTTAAGTTCCAAAATTTGATGGAGCTTAGTTATACCAAGCTTTTATTTTCTAACACCTCAGTATTATACAGATCAAATAAATCCGTAAAATATTGGGGCGTTACAAATCTCCTTCCGATGCGAGCTCCTCACATGCGGTCAGGGTCAGCTTCGGGCGAGCTTGGGCGCCTGCCGCGGGCGGTCTGCGTCGAGAGTTTTGACTCTCAGTACTTTTCAAAAACGCTGAGCGGGCCACGAGCATCAGCCACGAGCGATCTCCTTCCGGTGCGAGCTTGTCACACGCGGTCAGGGTCTGCTTCGGGCGAGCTTGGGCGCCTGCCGTGGGCGATCTGCATCGAGAGTTTTGACTCTCAGTACTTTTCAAAAACGCTGGGCGGGCCACGAGCATCAGTCACGAGCGATCTCCTTCCGGTGCGAGCTTGTCACACACGGTCAGGGTCTGCTTCGGGCGAGCTTGGGCGCCTGCCGTGGGCGATCTGCATCGAGAGTTTTGACTCTCAGTACTTTTCAAAAACGGTGGGCGGGCCACGAGCATCAGCCACGAGCGATCTCCTTCCGATGCGAGCTTGTCACATGCGGCCAGGGTCTGCCTCGGGCGAGCTGCGGGCACCTGCCGCGAGCGATCTGCGTCGAGAGTTTTGACTCTCAGTACTTCACAAACGCTGGGCGGGCCGGGAGCGTCAGCCACGAGCGATCTCCTTCCGGCGTGAGCTCATCACTCGCGGTCAGGGTCTGCCTCGGGCGAGCTGCGGGCACCAGCCATGGGCGGTCTGCGCCGAGAGCTTTGACTCTCAGTACTTCACAAACGCTGGGCGGGCCGCGAGCATCAGCCACGAGCGATCTCCTTCCGGTGCGAGCTTGCCACACGCGGACAGGGTCTGCTTCGGGCGAGCTTGGGCACCAGCCGTGGGCGGTCTTGTGACTTGGGTATCGCACCGAATCTCTAACGGTCGCTTCACCTTGACAACGGCACGAGGCTCAATGCTGATACAGCGAATCTCATCATGAGACCCCGATCGGCGCGAGACACGTGTCTCCTCCTCATTTGTCCCTTTTTCTGTCAATAAAGGACAGTGCTGGCGCCGGCGCAGCTTTTTCCACGCGTGGTCCACGTGGCGCTCGACGATTGGAAAGAGGCGAGCTGTCGCTTCGATCGTCGTCGCGTCGCCTCGCCGCACGCGCTCGGGCATTAACTGTGGCTTGATTCACCTGCCTCTCACCCGTCTATAAATAGGGGATGGGGGCGATAATTACCGTTGCGTGAAAAACAGCTCTCCCTTCCTTCTTTGCTTTCAGCTCGCCTTTGCTTTTCTGCTCTGATGGCCTCCGCTTCCGACGTTGCTGCTGCTGTTGCCGCCGCTGCTGCCGCCGCCCAATCCTCTGAGCCCGCCGCTGAAAGGGCGGTGGTTTGGCTACAGAACCCGATCGGGGTGCCCGTCGGGGAGAGTATCCGGGCGGCGATCGATCTCCCTCAGGAGATCCTCGTCACCGAGATGCCACTCTCGGGGAGGCCGCCCCAGGGCACAGTAGCTTCCGTCGGGCTGCTGTGGTCTGGGCTGCGGTTCCCCCTGAGTCATCTCGCCGGGGAGCTCCTGGAGTTGACGGGGCTTTGCCCCGCCCAACTCTCAGGAAACTCCTGGGGGATACTCTACGGGCTGTCTCAGCTAGAGACCGCCCTGAAGGCGAGGATCCCTCTGAGCTACTTGCTCAAGAAGTGGCTTCTCAAGCCTGGGCCGGTCTTCAACACTGTGGGCTGCGGCTATTTCTACCTCGCCGGGCGGCCTGGCGAGGTGCTCCCATTCTCCACCGTCGAGAGCAAGGACCGCCACTGGAAGGACTATCCTTTCGTGGCGGTCGGCGACTGGCGCGGGCGGCACAGCGGAGTCCCGGCTCACCCCGGGGTTCCCCCGACGGCGGTCTTCCGGGAGATCTCCTTCTACAAGGCGGGGAAGAAGTGCATCGCTCCCGACCGGGAGCGATCTCTAGATGAGGCGATCCTCCACTACCTCGGCGGGCGGACTCCGGAGAAGATCACCGCTCCCGACTTTGCCTTCCAGCTGAAGGACGGGAAGACCGGCGCTATTCTGTTGAAGCAGAAGATCGTCCGGAAGAAAAAGGAGGAGGAGATCGGCGCTATTCCGCCGATGCAGAACGCTCCTCCCTCCAAAGGGGCCAGCAAGGGGGCAGGGAGCTCGAGAGGCAACCCCCGCAAGAAGACGGTCCGGAGGCGGGCTTCGCCCATCCGCCTCAACGACCCCGACACCATGGAGATGCTCCGCCAGGGCGAAGCCTCCGCTCCTCCGCAACCTCCTCGCCCGGACGCCGACCCAGGTCAGCCTTCCGCCCCAACTCCAATTGTCCGCCGCAAGATCCAAATGGTCGAGCACGACGACCCGAACATCGACCTCCCGCTAACCATGGCGGAAGTCGAATCCGGGATGGCCCAGATATTAATGGGCTATTTCCCGGGCGATCTGACCGTCCCTCTTCGTGTAGCAGTGCTGACGCCGGAGATGGAGGCCCGCGGGAAGAAGAAGGCCAAACGCGCGGGGCCCGCGCCCTCGAACACCCAGACGGAGCAGCGGCGAAAAGCGCTGGAGGAGGCGGGCTTGGACTCGGAGCCCAGTTGGACGGACTCCGAGGAGGAGGCGCCAGGCTCCGAGGAGGGGCCCGTCCCTCAAGCTCTTCGGGCGGAGCCCGCCACTCCTGCCCAAGTGGAGAAGCCGGCAGTTCCATCAGCTCCCGCACCAGGGGCGGGACCGAGCGGGCAGGAGCTTCCACCTCCTCCCGCCGGGGTGGAGGTCCAGCAGGGCGGGGTGCCACCCTCTGCTCCTCGGGAAATTTCCCGCGAGGACAGTGGGCGAGAAACCCCCGCCGCCGCTGCGACCTTTACGCCCCCTGCAGCTTCCATATCCGCTCCTCTGCCCCCGTCATCTGGACAGGGCAAGGAGAAGGCGGACTTTCCGGAGGATACGGGGGACTTGATCTACAGGTCCCCCTCCTTCGTGGATATTGGCTCCGACTCCGAGTCCTCCAGCTCGGAGTCGGAGGCCAAAGGGGTCGGGGCGGACCCTCCAAGCCCGCCAGCAGCCGGAGCTCGCCCGGGGGAAGTGCCAGCCTCCATTCTTCCCGGTGTGCCCCCTGCTACTGAAGCTCCGGGGCGTCCCAGCGCGGGCTCCTCTGTGGAGGAGGGGAGGGCGCCCTACTACGTGCGGCAGCTGCTGGGCCGCAACGTCTTCGCCCGAGCCCCCTTCGCTTCAATAAGCAAACGCCTGGCCGAGGTACATCTTGCTCTCTTTGACCCTTCCGCCCAGAGTGCTAATTTTTGCTTTTTGCTAACTTTTTCACCTTCCTTATGCAGGCGGAGAAGCAGAGCCAGGCGCTGGCCGCGGAGGTCGCTGGGGCCGGGAAGGCGCTGGCTGCCTTGTTCGACGATTCCCTTCGGGGGTCCGAGCGCAAGGTGGACGAGCACATCCACGAGCTTCAACGAGCTAAGGGCTCCGAGGAGCTGAGGGCGGAGTCCGAGGCACTGCACCACAGGGTCAAAACCCTGGTGTCAGGCCTCACCATGGCCGAGGCAGCCAAAGGCCTGTCCGCTACCGCCCTCCTCAAAGCTAAGGCGGAGCGAGACGAGGCTGTGTCCGCCAGGGAGGTCGCCCAGCGGGAGGCGGCTCAACTTCAAGGCGAGGTTGCTGCTCTGAAGACAGAGATCGCCGCCCTGAAGGAGACGCACGCCGATGGCCTCCGGGCTCAGCAAGGTCGCCTCCAAGCCCAGCTGGACGATCTCCTCAAGAAAGGCGCCCTGGCCGCTGTGGAGAAATACAGGACCGAAAGGTCGAAGAAGCAGCGCCGAGGGGACGACAGTGGGGCGGAGACTAGCAAGCCTTAAGCTCGCAGCCTCACAGCTGCTTTTGTAATTTTTGGTTTAATCAATGAAATGAAATCTTTCTGAGTTCGCATATGCTTTTCTTTCTTTCTCTGTGCCACTTATGAGTCCGCTCTAGGAGTTCGCAGCGATCTCGAGAGTGATACCCCGGGTGAGGCAGCTAATTCGATTCAACCTTTTTATTTTAAAGTATATGCAAACGAAAAACTCGGCATGCTCGCAAAAACTCAATAGTCTCTGAGCCCGGAAAACGTTTAAGCGAACCAAAAGACTTCAAAAACTTCCCTACACTCAGAGACTTAAACCATTTTTATTTTTAAAGGAAACTAATAAGTGCTAGCTGCCCCCTGCCCGGTTAATTTCCCTCGATGATCCTGTTCGGCGGGCTCGCCCTTTGAGGGGTTTGCCAACGCCAGGATGCTTCCGTTCATGGCAGGTGAACGCGAAGGATCCTGGTTAAGTTTTGAGTCCACTAGGCAGCGGACTTCCCCGGGAATCTCAAGGTCGCCCACTGGCTGCCTCTGAGGATCCCAGTCTTGCTTTAAGTCCGCACAACGGCGGACTGCCCCGGGAAGCTCAAGGTCGCCCACTGGCTGCCTCTGAGGATCCCGGTCTTGCTTTAAGTCCGCACAACGGCGGACTACCCCGGGAAGCTCAAGGTCGCCCACTGGCTGCCTCTGAGGATCCCGGTCTTGCTTTAAGTCCGCACAACGGCGGACTACCCCGGGAAGCTCAAGGTCGCCCACTGGCTGCCTCTGAGGATCCCGATCTTGCTTTAAGTTCGCGCAACGGCGGACTGCCTCGGGATTCTCAAGGTCACCCACTGGCTGCCTCTGAGGATCCCGGTCTTGCTTTAAGTCCGCAAAACGGCGGACTACACATTATAGATCATGCGGGCTCTTTCTGCGCCGAGCTTCCGAGCTAACTTCTTTGTTGAAACCTCCGTCGTTCGGTGAAATCCCGCTCCGCGGGTCCCGGAGGCAGGCGCCAGTTTGCCGGCCTTCCAGCGACCACCGGGGGGGCTTTCGCGAGTTATACGGCAGGAGCTGCGGGCGGTCCGGGCGAAGGTGCCACCTGTGGCACCTCCCGCCCCTCCACGGCCTTAACGACGAGAGGTCGCAGAGCCGGAGGAGGTCGCTGCTCGACTGCCTTTCCCTTCCGGTCTAACACCGCATCCTCGAGCCTGATGTGCTGCTGGACAAGGGCGAATAGCTCGACGATCGTGCGAGGATCTTTGATCACTAGAGCGTCATGAAGCTTGCCCCCCTCGGGGAGGGCGCTTCTGAAGGCACTCACCGTCGTGCGATCTTGGCCGACGGCGTCCTCCAGAGCGAGGTAGGCGCTTCGGAAGCGTATCGCAAAGCTTCGAAGAGTTTCGCGGACTCCCATGGTCAAAGTAAAAAGGGACTCGATCCTCTTAGAGGGTTGTCTGTTGCACCGGTACTGCTCTAGAAACAGATCGGAGAGAGTTGGGAAGTCTGGAATGGTGCCCGACGGCAATTTGTGAAACTAATTTAACGCCGAGCCCGTCAAACTGCTCGGGAATGCTCGGCACAAGACGTGGTCTTGGTCCCGGAAAAACAGAAGCTTTCTGTAGGCCAAGAGATGGTCAACGGGATCCTGCGACCCGTCGAACAATACAAACTTCGGGGGGGTCCAGTGGTACGGAAAACCCCCTTGGTGGACCTCGCTGGTGAAAGGCGAGCTACCCCCGCGGGCGGCGAGGTCTTCCAATAAATCTACTGGCGCACTAGATCGCTGCCAGTGCCCGGGGAGAACTCCCAGAGGCGGCTGCGCAGGTCCTAGGCGGTCTCGTACGCTCCCTTGTGGCAAGGTCGGACCCACCCCGCGGCGACCCTCGGGGGCTACCGCTTGGCGGCCTCCTTGCTGTCCGCCCGCGGATTCCTTCATCGCGTCAGTTGGTCTGTGGGAGGCCGTTGCCTCGCGAGCTTCGGAAGGTATTTCCACCGCGGGCTCTTTCCCTCATCGCCGATGGCGCGGGTCGCGATCCCGCTCTAGAGACCTTGCCTCCGACCCGTCAGAATCAATGCTCCTGCTACGGCGGCAAGGAACGATCGCGCGCGAGGTCGCCTGGTTGCTAGACCGTTGAGTTACCAGCTTCTGCAGCCTCGTAAGCGGGGTTTCTGGCACCCCACGCACGGCCGCTCTCTCGACCGGGGGTTCCTGGCGGAAAACCTGCCGCGCCGGAACGGTCGTGGGCGGATGCGATGTTGACGCCGGTGGTCGCACCGGAGACGCCGTCTTTGCCGGCCCGGAACTTCGGCTGGCCGCCGGAACCTGACGCAGTCGCGTCAGTTCCTCCATCATGGCCCGCTGGGTGGCCAACATCTCCAACAGGAGCTGGTCACTGTGCGGGACATGGGGCTGGGTGGTCTCAACAGGAGGTTCGCTGAGCGCAGACTTTGCGCGAGTCCTCGGTCGCCTGCGTCCCCTTGTCGCCGGATCCATCCTTGAGGTTACGAGAGCGAACGGCGCTCAACCGCGTGGTCGTGGGCGTTCTCGCAGGAACCAGTCGAAGATCCCACAGACGGCGCCAAATGTTCGGGGGATTTTTCGCTGGTCCGTGCGGGCTGCCTGCAAGACAAAGAAAAGAGAACGTGAGAACGGCTGGCTCCCTTAGGAGCGCAGACCCTCCGACGCTCAAGTCAGTCACGGTGGCACAACGGCGAGCTGCGGTATACCAAAGTGGTAGGGAAAAGGAATTCGCACCTCTACTATGGAGCCTGGGGGTGAGCATTTATAGCAATCGGCGGCCTACCGTGGCCCGACACGTGGAGATTCTTCTAGCACCTTCTAGACCCCCCACGTTCTGGCTCGCGTGGGTCTGACAGTCCTTGGTACTCGCGCCCTGACATTCTGTCGTCAAGCCTGCCAGGCGGTTTGAGTAGGGGAGGGAATCTTTCTTGTCGTGGCCAGGTGGCCATTCTGGAATGTTCAAGTCTGGGAGGTCTCGAACTGATTCGAGCGAGCTTCCGTGGACCACGTTTGTCCACGTAGCTTCCGTGGGGTTTTGACACCTGGCATCCTCTCATACATTGTGGGCGACCTCCGATGGGGAGCTAAGGTGAGCTCGCCCTCCCTTGCTCCGCCTTCTCTTCCACATCTATCAAGAGTCGGACCTCGCGGGATCAACCTCTTCGATAAACTGGGGAATTCTGGCGAGCTTGGGCGAGCTCCTGAGCGAGCTTGGATGAGCTCCTTCGCGAGCTTGGGCGAGCTCCTGCGCGAGCTAGGGGCGAGCTCCTGCGCGAGCTAGGGGCGTTTGCGATGCCGGTGTCTTCGTTACGCATGACGGTCTAACTCCCGCTATCACTGCCAGCGAGTTCTCGCGCGGGCTTGGCGAGCTCCGGGGCGAGCTTCTGAGCGAGCTTAGGCGAGCTCCTGGGTGAGCTTGGCGAGCTCCTGAGCGAGCTTAGGCGAGCTCCTGGGCGAGTTTGGCGAGCTCCTGGGTGAGCTTAGCGCGCTCCTGAGCGAGCTCTTGGCCTAGGCCCTTTCAGCCTAATGTGGATCTCGCTCCCTGTCAAGGTGATTTGGTGAGCACGGGGGGGGGGGGGGGGGGGGGGGGGTGCGAACTCCAGGGCAGATTTCAGCTACCCCCAACAGATGCCATGGTACGTTTTCTCTCATATGGGTTTTCATGTAAATTCTTTGCCTCTTCTCAGTGTGATTTTATTTGAACAATACTTGACTCCATTAGGTGTTGGAGTAACGACCTCCAACAAGTTGATGTGGCAATCAATGATTGGACCATACTTGACTATCATGAGATAATCTGATTAAAAAAAGTCTTAAAAAGAGTTTAAAGTGTTAACATGGGCCGTACATGATAGGCTATGGAGCAATAGATCCAATCATTTCGAAACCCATCCGGAATATTTTGATTTTAAAACCATATAATTAAATCTGAATTCCGAAACTTTGAATTTTGAAAATTCTGAAAAGAAATCGGATCAGAAATAAAAGGTGCCGAGTATTCTGAATTTTGAAAATTCTGAAAAGAAATCGGATCAGAAATAAAAGGTGCCGAGTATTCTGAAAATTCCAATTTTCGAACCGAAAATTCTGAAAACATCTTAACCAAAAAAATTCAAAAAATTTCGATGTTTAATTCCGACCCTACCCAAACTCATCTGAAGCAGCATGTGTTGTGCAGTGTCAGTCCTTAGGCAGAGCCCCTAAAGCCGTTGCTTTGGTCCTCACCTAAGGGCAGGGCATCATTTTTTTTTTATACTTAAAACTGATCCAATCCAACACCAGCGGGAAATAGCCCATGATGCACCATATATATAAAAACTTAAAAACTTTAAATCCCAACCAAATCCTACTCTCCCTTCTCCACCCTCTGTCCGACTCGACCAAACTCGGTTGCATTCGAAGCAGCTGTGCAATTCCGATATTTCCAAAATTCTATAAAAAATGAAAAATTCCAAAAAATTCTATCAAAATTGGAGAATTATGAAAAAGTTCAAAAAATTCCAAAACTTTAACATCCCCAAAAATTCCAAAAGTTTCGATAATTCAGAATCGGAATTGGATTTTGAAGTTCCAAAACTCCGGAATCAGAATACCATCTGGAATTCCAAATTTTTTTAAATTTTTTCCAAACAGCCCTAATCCAATCTGATCCATCTGAAAGTCAGCCCTAGTGCAAAGTATTGTTCGTTTTATTTTGTGTTTGTATTTTATCTGATTGTACGTAATATGTGTTGCTTCTATTGCTTGAGACTATAATTGTGTTATGTGATTTATCCGTCAGATGGTCAATTGTGATTCCGATCTTTATGACCTATCAAGATCGTAACATCAAATGGTGTTCTTCTATCTATTTGTAACATTTCAAATGAACTTTTTTTTTTCTTTTGGTAGGAACTACGGGGGTTCAATTCATGACGCCCCAGCCCTGCGAAAAGGAAGTGAACTACAATTCTCCAGCTGTCTCATCTCCAAAAGCACTAGAGCTGAAATACGGATCGGGATAGAAAAAGAGGAAAAAGCTATATGATTTCTGAGAGAAAATTTAGCTAACTCATCAGCACAACCATTATGTTCCCTTTGAATGTGACGAAATTTGCACATCACGAAAGAACGGGCATAAAGCCTGCAGTTGGATACTATGTTCTGTATCCTCCATGGAGGAAAAAGGTCTCCATCCGACAGGATATTAATAAGGACTTGATTATCGCCTTCCACTACCACCGAGGAGACTTCAAGTTTGTGTAGGGTCTGAAGCCCTAAGAGGATTGCACAGGCCTCAATCTCGATGGGTACACAACCCCTGAGAATAGCCCCAACAGAATAGATATGGGCGTCGTCACTGTTGCGAACGATGACTCCCATCACGGCTTCTCCGTCACCTATCGCTCCGTCGACATTGACTTTCAATGTACCCTTATCAGGTGGTAGCCAGAGTGAGGGGTGAAGCACCGGGCCCCGAGAATGGGCAGAAAAGAGATCTCTAAACAGAATGTTGGAGGCCAAAATAACTGATTCTAGTCTGAGTTGTTCTCGATCAGAAATCCACCAACATTTCAAATGATCAGAATAGAAATGCATGGTTTAGGGTGGAAATCCTCTCAAGTCAGTCGGCCTGTCACGTGTATAGAGTGCATCACAACCGTCCGATGTAGGCACCTCTATCAGGTGAATCGCACTCCACCTAGTACACACTCAATGGGCGGCTGTGATGCCTTCAGGGTGGGTGTCTGGGGCCAACAGACTTGAAAGGAGGCAAACTCAGAGGGGGTATTTGACTATAAAACGGGGTATTTGGGTAGCGGGGTTACTAGGTCGTGTTCTTGTCTGATGGGCTGTGAGGCCCAAAATCGTTTCGTAAGAGCTGGAGCTTGCATTTTGAATAGGGGTGGCAATGGGTCGGGTCGGGTCGGGTCGGGTTCGTGTCATGTCTAGTTTCGGGTCGTGTCCAAAACCCCTAGACCCGAACCCGACCGCTTTAACTAATCGTGTCTAGATCCTAAATCTGTACCCGACCCCTTTAACTAATCAGTTGACCCGATCCGACCCAATCCGACTCGACCCAACCTAACCCGATAGACCCGCTGATACTATATATATTACAGTATCGGATTGCGGGTAGACCCGACCCAACACGACCCGTTGAATTTTAAACGAGTCTTCCCGGGTCTTCTGTGTCCAGACCCTAAATCCGGACCCGACACGTTTATTAAACGGGTCTATCGTGTCGACCCGTTTATGACCCAAACCCGTTTAGCCCTGACCCAGACCCGCTAACTTCCTGTCGGGTCCGAAATTGCCAGCCCTAATTTTGAACGTTTAAGATCTGTCTTGGGCTTGATCTTAAGATCCATTTAGTAGTTGGGCCGTATATGGCATCATTTATACGCCTATTAGGGCCCCTAGTATGTGTAATCTTGCTGGACTTGGGCTAACACCCTATAGCATATTATTGCCCCTAGTGTATAGCTTACAATTCAAAATCTTAGCAAGAGACTTGGCTAAATTATCATCAAAGCCAATAAAGAAGATGGATGATTTCGAAAAATTAACCTTCATACCTGATACCACTTCCAAGGAATATAGAAGAATTTTCAGTATACTGACCTGTTCCTTCTTCGTCTCACAGAAGATGATAGTGTCATCTTCAAAATGAAGATTCAAAGTTTTCCAATCCGGTTCCCTGACACCTGAGATTAATCATATGGTTCCAATTCGTCTGATCATCGCATCAAACACATCCATAGCTAGGATGAACAAAAAGGGTGAAAGTGGGCATCCTTGTTTAACTCCTCTACTGGTTTTGAATTGAATACATGTGTGACCATTCACTAAACAAGAAAGCGTTGAGGTGGAAAGGTAGTTCCAAATCCATTTAATCCAGTTCTCCAAGAACCTTTTTGATTTAAGCGTACGCTTCAGGAAACTCGAATTTAAATTGTCAAAAGCCTTCTCAAAATCGATCTTAAAAATGATATCTTCCTCTTTTTTCTCCTTCATATGAAATATGAGTTCTTGAACCATAGCTATGCTATCCAATATGAGTCTACCCTTGATAAAAGTTGTCTAATTCTTATTAACGATATCGTTCAAGACGCTAGCCATTGTATTATAAAGTATATTTGTGACTATTTTATAAATGCAGTTCGCTAAGTTGATGGGACGATAATTGCTGATGGATTATGCACCCTCTCTCTTTGGAATCAACGTCACCTAAGAGTAGTTTATACTATTGAGTGAAACTTTATGATCAAAGAAGTCAATGAAAAATCTGCACAAATCAACCTTTATGATCTCCCAGATGCGTTGATAGAAAAAAAAAAATGAAAATCCATTTGGACCAGGGGCTCCATCCGCCTTCATGTCGAAGATGGCTTTCTTAAATTCCGCCTCCATGAACAGTCTGTCATTGTCTCCTGTGGCATCTTGCTTCATAATATTGAGGCCCTCCCAATCAAGAGTAGCAATATCATTGCCTTCTCTAGCAAAGTATTGTTGGTAGTGATTCGAGACCTTCTAATTGATGGTTCTCTGGTTAGTCAACAGACTATTACCATACTTGATGGAATGAATGGTGTTCCGCATACTATTATTATCCACTTAGGGAAAATAAGAAGTGTTCGTGTCTCCCAGTGTAATCCATTTATCCCTTGAGTGTTGTTTCCACGTAATCTCTTCTTTGATCAGGATTTGACGTAATTCTTGAACCAGGATGTTTTTGTTAAACTTCTCGGAATCCGTGATAATATGGGTCTCGTCCTTCTTCTGTAGTTCATCGATCTTCTATAATAAGTTTTTCTTCTTGATCAAGACATTCCAGAAGGATGATCGCTCCCATTTCTTAATATTCTTTCACATGTGATGAATTTTACAATTCAAATTCCTCGCTGAATTGGTATTCTCTACTCGCTTTATCCACCATATCTTAATCAGCTCAGAAAAATATATATCTTCTAGCCACATTTTTTCAAAACGAAATAATCGTTGGGAAGTTGAGTGGTCAAAATGCACATCTAGGAGAACAGGGGCATGAACTGAGATAAAGGAAGTTAGACCGATCTGAGAAACCTTGGGATAAGGATTCTCTAACTCATCCGAAATGAGAAATCTATCTAATCTTCGCAAAGATAGGGGCTTCTCTTTTATTGGTCCACGTGAATTTCCTACTATTCATTGGAAGGTCTCTTAGATACAGACAATATCCACCTTCTGAGAGCAGATATAAAAATTAATTGCTTTCTTCTTATCCACATCACCTAGTCCCCTGATATTTCAAGATAATATTTTCATCAAAAATATCAACACACACAAACAGGCACCCTATACACCAAAAACATCAAGACGGGGGCGGGACCCTCCCTTGCTCCATAGATCTCAATGTGTTTATTAACACTATTGAGTCAAAATCCTCTTTGTTCACTGCGATGTCGCATGCATTCTCTCGCAAGCACGATCACAGTGTCTTTGTCTAGAAGAGTGAGAAGAGACTCTAAGTCCTCATCTGAACTTTTATCTACTAGCTTCTTCAGGTGAGAGCCCAAAAAGTCGTTTCCCCCCTCTGACAGGTTTTGTTGAAAGTGTTAGGACTTCTTTGAATTGTAGTTCTTTTGTTGTTCTCTGCTCCAGTCCTCGAAGAAGAAGGATGTCGCTGAGCTTCATTGTAAGCATCAAAGACCTGAGTCGCAGGCACAACTGAATCATTAAAGCATAAACATGGTTCAACTATCGGTTCGATTAGATCATCCGCAGGGTGCATATCAGCAATGTTAGCATTAAAGGAGTGGTTCTCAAATTCGTCAACAATATCATCAAACAAATTCTCTATATTATCCACCAGAGTATCGGCTGTATGAATTAGTGATTCAAATATTGGATTCAAATTTGAATTCACAAAACAGTTAATTACGGGATGCATATCGGTATTTTTAGGAATAACATCATTCTAGCCATTATTCTCTGCATTTAGCGTTTCAGCAAGATTATCGGGATTACATTACATGCCTTGATATCCCCGAGCCGGAAGGATATGACTCAGAGATACCTTGCCTGCAGAAATGCCACATGCTTCGTCGACCTCCCAGAAAAAAGAGATCATCAAAAGTCTCTGTTTCTGGGACCATCCTGAGTCGCAATTGGTAGAAGTGATTGCCTAGACGTCGTATGATGGATTTTGGGATGGCCTCAACGTTTAATGTGCAAAAGGACACCTCAACCTCTATGAGGTCTTCAGCCGCCTCCCAGTCATTCACCAAACTAAGAACTTCTCCGAGGTCTTGAAAAGCACCTCGGATGGACTCAAAGTTCCACCCATGACATGGAAGACCTCCAATGAATAATTTGACATTACGGAACACCCTAGAGCCAATGGCTTGGTTGTCTACTGACCACGGGAGGAATCTAACAGAGACATCTCTAAATGAAAAGAGACCTTGCCTCAGGGCATCAGAAAGTCCCGCCTTAGGGGGAAATTCAACCAAAAATTCATCATCATCCATGACCCTAGTTCTCCATGGCCACTAAAAGCCCCATGATCTGGCAAAAAGTCTGGATAGATCTATAGCGGACTCCATCCCCTGAATGATCTTACATATCGCACACCATCTAAGGTTATACAGAAAGTCTAAGACCTCTTGGCTGAACTCCATGACTTCGAACAAAGAAGGATTCAATGGCAGTGGTGAGGAGGGAGATAGTGTTGGAGTTGGTGTATTCTTAGCTTGTAAAACTATGTTTTGATCTACTAATAAAGGATGAATGTTATCATATGAGATGCATATTAATGGTTCGTAATATTGTTACATGTTCTTTTAGAACAGCGAGTCATGGCTACATATATGATAGTCCACCAAGTAGAAAACTAAGTGGATTGATCTCATGGTAACCAATTTCTAGTCTATCCAACCATATTTGTTCCATCACACGTTGATCACTTCCTGAATATCAGGACCAATGCTCTACATTCGAAGTCCCACGCATCTCTAGCCTCACTACCCGTCAGTGATGCCCAGTACTTGTATCCATTGGCACCTCCCTATATCGGCTAGGGGATGGGTGATGGTGTGCTTATATACCCTTTGTTGGGTCGCTCCTTACAATCCGGGTTTTGGGGCGAGAGGATATTTACAAATAGTATTAGAGCAAAGTTCCATCTTGATGGACCTAGTCAAACCGAAAGATGCCCAGGTTGTGTCCGAGGAGTGCCTCCGGTTGAAGATGTGGCTCCAAACAAGCCGCATACAATCCCAAGGTTAGTGCATGAAGAAACGGCAGAAGACAGAGCTCTGGATCCAGGAGGAGTCTGTCAGCCACAATTGTGCGCACGACTTTGCCAGGTCATGCGCACGACTGACTTCGATATATTTTTCGGGCGAGTAAATGGGATTGGGTCGTGTGCACGACTTGATTTGGCTGCACGTTGGTGAAGCAGTTCGGGCTGCGTTTTCTCGTGGGACTACTTCTACAAGTTGTACACGAATATATCCTTATAAAATGGATGATCTGGGATGAACCTAGGTAATAAGAGAGCTTCAAGGGAGGGCAATCATCTTCAAGGGAGAGGGAGAGCGATCCAAGGAGGCTTGCGAGCTTTGGAAAGGGTTTTCTCTTGTTTCTTCGGGGTGAGAGGGTTGTGGGATCTAGTCTCTTGTGGGAGGGCTTTTCTTTGTGGGTATTATGAGGGATTGAAGAGGGCCAAAGATCTTGAACTCTGTTATTTCCACAATAGTGAATCCATTTATCGTCGTTGTTGGATATCATGTGTGTTTTCTTTATGGTTTGTTTACAGAGATAGTCTTCTTAGTGATGGTGAGCCATCATCTTTTTCATGGAAGTTCCTCGCTTATCATGTTCTCGCTCCTTCTACTGCATGAGGGCCCCGGATCACAACAAATTGGTATCAGAGCTTCTTGTTTGTGATTCAGAGGCATGGGTTCAATGACAAAGAATTCGGAGATGGCAACTCAAGGATCGACCTACGGTTCAAGATCGAGAAGTTCGATGACCAAATCAACATTGACTTATGGCAAATACAAGTCAAGGATGCATTGATTCAAAATGGATTGCACAAAGATCTCAAGGGCGTCAAGTCGGATGGGATGTCAGACAACAATTGGATTAAGTTTGATTTGAAGGCGGCAAGCGCGATTTGGATGTGTTTCGTAAAGGTCGTATTGGCAAACATCTCTGAGGAGGTCTCCACGGTAAAACTATGAGAGAAGTTGGAGAGTATGTATATGACTCGGCCGCTATGAACTGGTTGTACTTAAAACAGAAGATCTACACTTTTCAGATGGTGGAAGATACAAGGATCTCGAAGCATATCTCGGCATTCAATCAACTGATGGAAGAACTCCTTAATGTCGGTGAAGACACGAAGGAGCTGGATAAGGTGCTTCTTCTTCCGGGATCATTGACATAGTCCTACGAGCATCTGAAGGTCACGATGCTTTACGGAAAGGAATCCATCAAGTTGGAGGATGTCACAGGTACGCTTCTCGCAAAATAACTCCGATTGAAGGGGACGAGCGAGGCAGATGATGACAATTAGTACGGTGATTGCAAGGGTGAAGAAGAAGAAGAGGCAAGGCACTTATTAGAAGTGATAAAGATATGGACACTTCAAATCGGAGTGCAAGTGGAACGGTGGAGCAAGACCGGATTACTCAGGGTCATCCAAAGTTAAGGATAATGGATCCGTCGGTTATACCTCATCATGGGATTCGAATGAGGGTGTTGTTCTGATGGCTACCATTGATGTTATATCAGATCAGGACTGGATAATCGATAGTGGAGCCATACATCATATTTATTCACACAGGACATTGTTCGATAAGACTACGAAGTGCGATGGTTGCAAGTTGACAGTTGGTGACGGCTCTAAGGTGTCGATAATTAGAGTATGGGATATTCGACTTGTGATGTCTGCTGGAAAAGGACAGACACTCAAGGATGTCTGTCGTGTTCCGGGGTAGAGGGGTAATCTAGTCTCTCTTTCCAGGTTAGATTCCCTCGGATGCACCTTCATTGGTCAAGGTGGAGTTATAGAGGTTTGGGACGCAACCTCCATGATCATGAAGGAGGTTTTGGGTAGAGGCCTATACAGATTAGCCGGAAGAGCTGTGGCACGTGTACGGTGCTTGGTGAAGAACAAATGTGCAAGTGGACCACGCTCAGGGGCAAAGATAATCAAGAGGTGGATTCCAATAGCCAAGTCAAAAAATTGGGCAATCACCAAGTTTAGTAATTAGGCTCCCGATTTGGGGGTACAAGTGACAACAATGATCAAGCAATGGATTCATTATGCGAAAATAAGATATTCGTGTTCAAAGAGATGCTCATGTTTTATTATGAAGCAAAGGTGGAGATTGTTGAAGATATGGCTCCAAACAAGCCGCATACAATCCCAAGGTTCGTGGGCGAAGAAACGACGGAAGATAGAGCTCTGAATCCAGGAGGAGTTGGTCAGCCACAGTCATGCGCACGACTGGCATTGACATATTTTTCGGACGAGTAAACGGGATTGGGTCATGGCACGAGTTGATTTGGCTGCACGTTAGTGAAGCGGTTCAGGCTGTATTTTCTCATGGGACTCCTACAAGTTGTAAACGAATGTATCCCTATAAAAGGGATGACCTAGGGCGAACCTAGATAATAAGAGAAGCTTCATGGGAGAGCAATTATCTTCAAGGGAGTGGGAGAGCGATCCAAGGACATTTGAGGGCTTCGAGAAGGGTTTTCTATTGTTTCTCTGGGTGAGAGGGTTGCGGGATCTAGGATCTTATGGGAGGGCTTCTCTTTGCGGGTATTATGAGAGATTGGAAAGAGACAAAGATCTTGTACTCGGTTATTCCCACAATAGTGAATCCATTGATCGTTGTTGCCGGATATTGTGTGTGTTTTCTTTGTTCTTTGTTTACAGAGATAATCTTCTTGGTGGTGGTGAGCCATCGTCTTCTTCGTGGAAGTTCCTCGCTCATCGTGTTTCTTCTCACTCCTTCCGTTGCGTGAGGGCCTCGGATCACAACACTTCCTACCCTCACCCCGCACGAGAGGGGGGACTCGTCGTGTTCATCCCTAGCCTCATGTGAGGGGGGATTGGTTGGTTTAGTTTCACATCGGGTAGGGATTGGGCAATGGTGTGCTTATATACCCTCTGGTGGACCTCCCCTTACGACACAGGTTTTGGGGCGAGAGGATATCTACACCTCCGTCAACTGCCCGTCGGCAACTATGCATCGATGCCAGTTGATACCCCCATCAGAGTCTGGAACAGTGTCTATAGGCAACTTACAAGACTCCTGAAAGAACTTGTTGCCTCTAGCTAGATAAAAATTACACAAGAACTCGATCTGGATATGGGCTTTGGTTGTGGGTTTTGACCCAAATCTTCATCAGTTGGGGATTAAGAATCTCCCACTATAGAGCACGAAGGAGGTCTTCTAAAACATGGCTCCTCATTTGGAATCTATACTGACCAACTCCGCAAACCTTCTCCACAAAGCCCTGAACTGTTGTGCCTACTCTGGTCATTCCTCCTGGATCTGGATTTACCGAGCTCTGAACTGCTTTACCTGGCTATCAACTGGTCCACTTTGTTCTCGATTGCTCCCACCGAATCATGACGTACCCAGCCAACTTGTTGTAAAATGTAGCAATTGCGGGAGAAAACGACGATGAGCCACCATGAGCAATCAAGTCAATCCAACATCAAGTAATTCTATATTTAACATGGTTCACCAAAAAATTGGGACATAAACCACTTGTAACCTCCATTGTAGAGCATAATAAGATGCCAAATCTTACACGAGTAGTGGATGACAAGAGCCAAAGTTCTTTACGAGATGAACACCTTAATTTTCATGTTGTATTTGGTCCATCTGACCATATTGTGTGTGTGTAGATGTTCCTCTAGCACACTAGTATGTAGCGACAAGGGCTTTTTGTTATGCACATGAGACCACGTATGAAGCGGTGCACTGTATCGCGCAAGCACGGGGTGGGCATTGGGCTTTTGGTACTTCTTTGGCGCACTTTGCATGACACATCAGTGCGAGCCCCTTAAGGAACTTTTCTTTCGCCTAGGTTCAATTGTTTGGGTTAACTAGAGTTGAATTCAAGTTCAAGATGAGTTGACTCGATAGGCCACCCAGTGGGTCGATCCGAGTGTGGGCGGTTAGAAACTGTTGGATTGGATCGATGCCTCGTTGGCTAAATGGGCCTAGACGATTTGGGCCTGATAGTTGGACCAAGGTGTGCTTCCTCGTACCCGTTGGCTAGTGAACCAATGCATCCATTAGCCCTTAAAAGGGGCCTCGGATTCTACATAATAAGGTCCATACAAACACCTAAATATATTAGGAATAAGGGTCTTCCATTCTCTTCTCCTGCAAACAACACTATACCATAATTGTTCTAACTGCGTCTGAGTTCAAAAGTATTTTCTTTCACTTTTGTTGAGTGTAGAACCACAAAGATTTGTCTCATCCAATTGAGATAATCTACTAGAAACCCTACATCACTTGGTGAGAGGGGACGAATAACGTTTTAAAGAAAGCATATATAGTATCTGTTATGGTCTTCTCCTGTCTACTCCAACAATCTTCACACCCTTCGCTCCAGATCCATCAATGAGGCCGGCTCAGCACCTTCCAATGATCAGCGCCTCTGTTAGCTGCCTATCGGCAACTATGCATTGGCAGTCGCCAATGCCTCGATCTGCCACTCATCTATGAATCCACGAGCCACCTGTCGGCACCTAGAATAGTTGCCCTTCGAAGACCCGACAATTGTGCCACGTGGCTTTCCGCCCAGCAATATGTAGTTGTTCCATGATCTTTCAGCAATTGTGCGTATTTATCTCTTCCCTCACTCTCCATCGGGGGTATTAGATGGAATCCAACTAGATCAGGTTACCTCCAGCTAGAAGCTTAGCAAATAGCTAGGCTTGGCAACTTTCGGTATGGAATGATTCATACCCGACCCATACCCATTCAGGTATAAGAGTATTCATACCTGACCCATACCCATTTGGGTTTAAGTTTTGGGTATGAATTGGGTATAAATTTTTTTGGGGGAAATTTTATTCCTACCCAAAAATCAATAATTAGCCCCCATTTCCAACAAACTTGAACACACTCCATTTTTTTTTTTTATCATACCCCATTCCTATCCCAAAAATATCCTTCCCTCTTACACCAGACCTTAAATACACCCCATTTAAATGGCCCGTCCCATCTTAAATCATACCCCATTCCTTTCCAGTGTTGAAGCCCCATGAGTATAGGAACGTGGGGAGGGTTATTTTTCTCATCTGTCATTCATTGATGGCTTGATAAGGAGAGAGAGAGAGAGAGAGAGAGAGAGAGAGAGAGAGAGGAGAGAGAGAGAGAGAGAGAGATGTCCCTCTTCTTTCTCCATTGCTAGAGGGGTTAAATCTCGTATGAAGGGATCCAATCAGGAAAGTGGGATCTTCGAGCTCTGTTGTTGTCTATGGACGAATCCGATCGGGGGGAAGTAACATATTCGAGCCATATTGTCGATGTCGGTCAGCCATGCCATTACCACCGCTCTATTCCTTTCCAATTACAGTCAATGCCCAAAAGGTTTTGTTTTAGGTTTTAGTTGGATGTGGGGTATAAGATAAGGGTATAAATGATATTTAAAATTTTTTGAGTAAGTTATTATGAAATGGGGGCTAGTTACAGATTTTTGGGGTATGAATAAAATTTCCTTTTTTTTTTTTTGTGTGTGTGGGGGGGGGGGGGGGGGGGGGGGGGGGGGGTGATTAGCATAAGACACCTCTAATGAACGCAACATTAGGAAAAACCCAGTGAAACATTCCATTTGAACTCCAGCCCCTCTAACCAACTCAGCATTAAGAAAACCCCTTCCTTTTATATTTAATCCCAAGACCACCCTCACCTCCTCTCCTTTCTCGATCAGCCAAGGGGGGGTTGTAGGCAGAGGCGCAGGCAGCGGGGGAGGAGATGCAGGCAGAGGAGGAGGTGCAGATAGCTGCGAGCAGAGGTGAAGGAGGTGAAGGGTGCAAGCAGCGGAACCGATGGCGACAGCGGCAGCGGGGGTTTGGTTTAGGTTTAGGTTGGGATTCCTAGGTCTAGGGTTCATCCAAGGCCTGTAGATCTTAGGTTAGAAGGCTCGGTTAGGTTCGGTAGCGGCGAGGGGGCAGCTGGGGGGGGTTCATTTAGGTCCGGTGACGGCGGGGGGGGGGGGGTTCGGATAGGTCTGACGATGAGGGTTCGGCTAGGAATAGCTCTGGCGAGGGAGGGGTTCGGTTTTATTTTTACGATGAGTGGCATTCACTTCTAAGTTAGAAGTAAAATGAGTGGCATTTTTATCCACAAGGGTTTAAGCTCAAATGAAATGGTGGTTGAGACTGCACCTCAAAACGATAGTCTGAAGAAGGGCTTCTCACACGTAGCCCTTTTTTTCTCTCCACCACATGCTATGCGATTGTTTTATGAAAAAGCTAATGTACTAAAATGAACTGTGGATCATAATGGGAGTGGGTGTTCGGAGGAAAGGGCTGAGGCAGCAATGGAATTTAATGGGGAGGAGAAGGAGGAGGGGAGGAGAAGGTGCCAGAGAGGTGGCAGATTTTTTTTTGCACGAATTGGTTATAGTCCTTCAAAGATATCATATTTAAGGATGAGGACATATAAAGAGATGATTTAGCATTAGATCCTATTATTTGAAAAATATTGTTTACCCTTAGATGCAGTTGTATAGAAAAATCATATGAAGAGTAGCGACTCGGTAATAAAAGAGTAACATTTCTGTGAAATCACAGTGATTCCACTATAATCGTTGCAGTGATGTCACTTTAGGCCTACAATGATTTGACTGTAGCAAAGAGTAATAATCTGCTACAGTACTTTGAAATTGTTACTCTTTGCTATAATACTTTGCAAATGATTACTCTTTGCTACAGTGAAATCACTGTAGCAAAAATCATCATTTAAAAGGGAGAAAAGTCAACGAAGGGCTTGCTGTAAATGCATCTTTTTGGGAGGGACCTGGTGCAAAACTATTTCTTTGTCTATCTTTTTCAGCAAACATATATGTCGTCATGGAACCTAACACTCAGTCTCCCCCCCCCCCCCCCCCCCCCCCCCCCCCCCCTTTCTTTTTTTATATGGGTGCCTTTATGTTGTGGGGTAGTAACACCTAAATTTAGGGTGGTGTTAATTATTTGCTCCAATATAATTCAGGGCCCAATATTGAAAGAAAAAAAAAACGAGATGTGTCCCCAAAGACTCACACTCAACACGCGATCTAGTGT
>CANTAL010000208.1:0-187500 GCA_947650365.1 Chamaelirium japonicum
CATTCGGTGAAACCGGTGGTGGTATCCGCCTCGGCATTCGACAAAGCCCGAGGCCTAGCCCTTGGTATTCGATGATGAAGCCCGAAGCACCCGCTTCAGATTTAAAGACAAAGCTCGAGGCGGCCTTCACCTCGGCATTCAACAAAGCCCGAAGCCCCCGCTTCGATACTCAAAGATGAAACCCAAGGCGGCCTTCGCCTTAACATTCGATGAATCTCGAGGACCTGCCCTCGGCATTTTGATGATGAAACCCGAGGCAGCCTTTGCCTCGGCATTCGACGAAGCCCAAGGCCCTACGCTCAGCATGTAACGACGAAGCTCGAAGCCTCCGTTTTGGCATTTGAAGACAAAGCCTGAAGCTCAGGTGGGGTTTAGGTGCCTCGGTGTTTGGGAATCGAGTTTAGGGGGGTTTTGAAGTATCCACCAAAACCGACCCCCTATGCTGCCTATGCGCCAAAACCGACCCCCCTACTGCCTGTGCTACAAAACCAACCCCCCTTGTGCTCTTACACCAAAACTAACCCCCCTTACTGCCTATACACCAAAACCGACCCCCGTACTTCCTGTGCTCCAAAACTGACCCCCATGGCTAGTGTGCACCAAAATCGACCCCCCCTTGTGCTCTTGCACCAAACCGACCTCCCTGTAGTCTATTCACCAACCCCCCTACTGCATGTGCTCCAAAATCGACCCCCCTAGACAGTGTACACCAAAACTGACCCCTTGTGCCCTTGCACCAAAACCGACCCCCATGCTGCATGTGTACCAAATCCACACCCCCCCCCCCCCCCCCCCCCAAGGGCTTCACCATCCATCATCACCACCATCACCACCATCTACATCACCTTCATCTTCACCAACCCTATCACCATCACCCCCCCTTCTCTCGGATTTTTGAGAGAGGGTGAGAGAGTTAGAGAGAGAGTGTGTGAACGAGCTAGAGAAGGTGAGAGTTTAGAGAGAGGGTAAGAAAGTTAGAGAGAGAGTGAGTTACATAAAGTGAGAGAGAGTGAGATATTTAGAGAATGAGGGAGAGAAGAGAGTTCAGAGAGAGGGTGAGAGAGTTAGAGAGAGTGAGAGAAAGGAGAGATGAGAGACCGAGTTAGAGAGAGTGAGAGTTCAGAGAGAGAGGAGAGATGAAAGACTGAGATGAGAGAGAAAGGGAGGGGCGCAACCATCAGCTAGCCCCCCTCTCCCTCTGCTCCGGTGAAGCGAGGGGAGGCGTGACCAACCCGACCCCCCTGCTATGGCTTTGACCAGCGCCCGACACCCCCTGGCTCCGGCAAAGCAAGGGGAGTGACCAACCTGACCCCCCTGCTGTGGCTGCAACCGGTACCGACAGGTGCTTGACCCCCCCCCCCCCCCCCCCCCCCCTCTACTTCGGCGAAGCAAGAGGGGCGCAACCAACCCAACCGGCCCTACTGCTGCTGCAACCGACACCCGACCCACTTGGTGCCCGGACCCCCCGCCGCCCGACCCCCTGTTGGCTTTCGGTCTACCCTGGGCGTCGAAAACATCGTAGCACCCAACCCCCCTGACACCTAACCCCCCGCTACTCGCCCCCCTCCCGGGTGGGCTTGGGTCTTCCCCGGGTGCCAAACACGTCGTGGCGCCCAACCCACCTTGTCGCCCGACCGACCGCCTACCCCCCCCCCCCCACACCTGGGAATTTTGCCTGAAACCCCCGCCCCCCGGTTCTTTTCCCCGAAACACCCCGCCCCTTGGGACTTTTGCTCGAAAACCCCCCACTCCCCGGTTCTTTTCCCCGAAACCCCCCACTCCCCAGGTTTTTTGCCTGAAACCCCCCACCCCCCGGGTCTTTGCCTGAAAACCCCTCCCCCCCCCCCCCCTCGGGGGTTTTTTGCCCGAAACCCCCCTGCCCCTTGGGTCTTTTGCCCGAGCCCCCCGGGTCTTTTGCCCAAACCTCCCTAGTTTTTTGCCCGAACCCTCCCTCCCTGCCGAGTTTCTTGCCCGACCCCCTTGCCCAACCCCCCTTTGCTTGACACCTCCCCCCCCCCCTAGCCACCCACACAACCGCTCGCCAGTGCCGCCTGCCGGTCTTGCCTTGTCGAGTCCCAATCAACCAGGTTACCACCTGCCTAACTGGGAGGGGGTAACGCATACCCGGTCGGCCCCTCGCAGGGGGTCGGCAAGCATAACCGTCAGCCACGGACAAGGGGTCGGTAGACAAACGACGGTCGACCCCGGACAAGGGGTCAGCAACCAGGTGACGGTCGGTCCTACGTAACGAGTCGGCAGACATACGACCGTCGATGCGAGTCAGTAAACAGACGACGGTCGACCCCGGACAGGGGGTCGATAGATAGACGACGATCGGCCTCGCACAACGGGTTGGCAAAAAGACGACCGTTGGCCCACGCATCGGGTCAGCAGACAGACGATGGTTGGTCCTAGATAGGGGGTCGACAGACAAACGACAGTTGCCCCATACAAAGGGTCGGCATATGAGCAACCAATTTTGCACCAGGAAGTCTCAGCCAGCTAGGTTAGCTCCTATCTAGCTGGGAGGGGGTAACTGTGGGTGCAAAATCTAGCTAACACCCTACAGTGGGGTTTGGTAAATCTCCCCGATATTACCAAACCCCGGATATTTCTAGCAATATTCCTAGAATATTTCTCAGATAAACCACACCCATATAAATAGCAGATCTTGTAAATGATTCCAGATCCAAAAACCCAAACCAGAATCCTATTTCCTGTTTTCCAGAGCTCTTCGAGTCTTCTGGCTTTCAGACTCCTTCCCTTTCTCCACCCTTCGTCTACTTAGAAGAAGTACTCATCGGCCTATCGAGAGTAGTTCTATTTTAGACTCAGTGATTGTGGATTCCAAGATTGCGTCTTACCGCACGGAGACGTAGGCTTTGGCTGAACTCCGTCATCACACCTTGTGTTAACCTTCTCCACTCTCTCTCTCTCTCTCTATCTACTCTACAGTGCTTGTGTGACAGCTCAACACTTCAAAGCGTGCCACATCCCAAAGGATCAAATCTTCAATTGACTGTTGGAGGAGGATGACGTACGACGGTCGAAATCCTTGCTTATAACGGTGATGGCCTGAATAAGAAAACGGACCAGGCCACCGACAAGCTCTTATGGGTGAGCTGAAGCAAAGGCAAAAGAAGAAGTAGAAGCGAATGCTTCTGGCATTGATGTAGCGACAGAGGCACTGGACTTTTTTATGCCTGTTGGCACTAGCGTGGCTGCTTCGGTGGTAAAACACATTCGATTGGGCGGCAAAATTAATATGTGCCACTCATATTCTTCTGTAGCAACCTTTTTCGATAGGGGGCCTCCTGCCAGCAATGAAGGTGGGCGTCAATGTTGATATGGGCACCCACAACAAATTTTAAACCCTTATGTGTTTTGTCTTCGAATGTTGCAAGAAGTATGTAATATTGTCACATTCACCGGCTGCTCACGTAATATTATTATCTCCTTTGAAATATTAATGCTGCTCTTAAATGTTTTGTTTCCACCTTTGAAATATTGTCACCTTCCTCAAAACGTTGTCTTCGCCCTCGAAATCGGCACGGGCATTACTAGTATATATATATAATTGTTACTGTGAAAACACCTCCCCGTATGCAGAGTGTGTTTCAACGAGGACCTACCCGCACGCACACCAAGTGTTCTAAAAGGCCAATCTTATGGAGCCCCTCACGCGGAGAGAGGCATAAATCAACGGTGCAACAAGGCTACTGATTGGGAGACGTTCTCGAAGCGGGCCTAGTTCTGATACCATATGAATACCCTGATTACTTCGAAAGGCCGACTTTATAGAGAGAGGAGAGCACATCAGGTTATAAAGACTGTAATCTCCAGTCCCATTACCGATGTGAGATTAACCACTCAACAATTACGAATAATCAAGTTATGGAGCCAAGTTTTAAATAACTCTTGCACAACATCACAACTGTCAGTAAAGCATGCAACGGACAACTGTGACCGTGACATGTCATTATGTTTAAAAAAACTACCTTTCAAAAAAAAAAAAAAAGTTTAAAAAAACTAGTAAAGCATTGGTTGTGATCCGAGGCCCTTACACAGCGAAAGTAGTGAGAATACACGATGACCAAGGAATCTCCATGGATAAATTGATACCTTCCACTACCGAGAAGACGAAACAAAAAAAAACAAAGCATAAAGTAATCACACACGATGTCCGACAACAACGATCAATAGATTCACTAGTATGGGAATAACCCGAGTATAAGATCTTTACCTCTCTCCAATCCCTCACACCACCCACAAAAGAGAAGTCCTCCCACAAAGGAATAGATTCCACAACCCTCTCACCCCAAAGAATAAGAAAAACCCTTGTGGAAGCCCACAAGCCTCCGTGAATCCCTCTCTCTTTCCCTTGGTGATGGTTACCCTCCAAATGTGTGTAGATTCATCCTAGACCCTCCTATTTATAGGCACACATTTGTATCTAACTTGTAGAAGGAATTCCACGAGAAAACACAGGCCGAATTGCCTCACCGACATGTTGCCATACCAAGTCGTGCGCACGACCTGGGGAGGTCGTGTGCACGACCCAATCTCGTTTTCTCACCCGACTTTTATGCCGATACCTGTCGTGTACACGACTTGGGGAGGTCATGCACACTATTGTTCCTAGTTAATTTCTCCTTGCTCCTGTTCTCTGTCTTTCGCCATTTCTTAGCGCACGAACCTTGGAGTTTTATATGCCTTGTTTGGAGCCACATCTTTAACAATCTCCACATTAACTCATAACAAGACATGAGCACCTTCTTGAATACGAACTCTATCTATTTCACAATTAATCCATCACCTGATCATCGTTGGTGCCTTTGCCCCCAAACTTCTTTTCTGTTTTTTTTTAGTTTTGTATTTTTGTTGTTGTTGTTTTCTTGTTTTGGGTTTGTCACTAGGTGTGGTGTGGCTATCTTCCACCCAATGTGGTATCTCCCTACCGGTGTGTGTGACATTTCTATTTTTAAGGTTTGTAGCAGTTGTCTCTGTCGTATGGTGGGCTTTGCAGTATTTGCTCATGCGTGTGGCACCTATGGAGATTAGTTGATCTCAACTTTGGATTAATACCAAAAATAATTTTTTTTTGTACAAAACTAGGTAGAGCACCATATTACGTAAATGGTTTCTTCCACCGATTTAATTGAGGAACGAATCCGGGTTGCTCTTGGAGAGAAGTTGACATATATGGAGGTAAAAGTGGTTTTGAAAATTAATTTACAATAGTTAATTTCAGCTAGGGTTCATTACGCCATTTTTATCTATAGTAAGATAATGTTCCCTAAGTCCTGGTATATCACTTTATTTTTTATTATTGATTAAGAATCAAAAATGAGATATGATATGGGATAAGATGAGATAATGAGAGATAAGATGAGAAGAAAAAATATATGAGATGGGATGAGATATAAGATGAGTAATGAGATGAGATAATATATGAGATAAGATGAGATATGAGATATGAGATATGAGATGATATACGATATAAGATATGAGATATGAGATAAGATATGAAATGAGATATGAGTTATGAGATGAGATAAGATATTAGATGATATGATATGAGATGAGATATGAGATGAGATGTGATACGAGATATAAGATATGGGATGAGATGAGATAAGATATGAGATATGAGATGAGATATAGAATGAGATATGAGATGAGATATGAGATAAGATGAGATAAGATATGAGATATGAGATAAGATATGATATATGAAATAAGATAAGATATGAGATACGAGATGCGATTAGATGAGATATGTGATAAGATAAGATGATATATGAGATATGAGATATGAGATGAGATGAGATATAAGATGAGATAAGATATAAGATATGAGATATGAGATGAGATAAATAAGATAGGAGATAAGATTTGAGATGATAACATATGAGATAAAAAAAGAAGAGAGATGAGATCATATGAAATATTAAATATGAGATAAGATGAGATAAGAAATAAAACATGAGATAAGAAATAAGATGAGATTTGAGATATGAGATAAGATACGATATAGATATGGGACAAGATATGAGATGAGATGATATAAGGTATGCTATTTTTAAAAATTAATAAAATAACCAAATACGCTAACCGTGCATAAAGTTATGCTCGTTCAAAAATCTGACAATCCTTTACTATAAAGAGGACCACAACTTGCTAAAAAGTTACAAAATATGAACTAAACTCTAAAAGTAGAAAATGTTACTATAAATAAAAAAATACCCAAAAAATAGCCTTCCCTAAAGATTTTGGTCTTGGAGGTCATAATTAAACCATTAGGTATTAATCCCTCGTAGGTCTCGTCTTGTCATTTTCAGTAATAGTTCATAATAACAAATGCACTAACTGAGTGCAAAGTTACACTCTTTCAAACTTCTAATGATCCTAAACCTCCAAGTAGGCCACACGTCACTGAAAAGATGCCAAAAAAGGACCAAACATCAAAACTAGAAAATTTTATTATAAATAGGAAAGGTATCAAAAAAATGGTCCTCCAAAAAAATTTAGGGTTTGGACGTTGCGGTTAATCCAGCAACTAATAATACTACATAGGGTTAATCATGTCATTTCTAAAAATAGGTCATAATAGCAAATGCGCTAACCAAGCACAAAGCTATACTCATTCAAACTTTCGACGATCCTTACCTCTAGGTAGCCCACAACCTGCTGAAAAGTTGCAAAAAAGGCACCAAACACCAAAACTAGAAAATATTACTATAATTTAAAAAATGACCATAAAAGGATTTCCTAATAGATTTTGAGTTTAGAACTGTCGGTAAACAATTAGGCATTAATTTCTCGTAGGGCTTGTAATGCCATTTTCAAAAATAGTTTAAAATATCAAATGTAATAACCGAGCGCAAAGTTACACTTGGTCAAATTTTCAAAGATCCTAGACTTTCATGTGAGCCACCACTGACTGAAAAGTTACAAAAAAAGGACCAAACACAAAAAGTAGAAAATATTATTATAAAAAATAAAAGTATCCTAAAAGTGTCTTCTCATAAAATTTTTGGCTTAGAAGTCATGGATAATCCATTAGGCTTTAATCACTCTTTGTGTTCGTTATGCCATTTTTGAAAATATGTCATAATAGCAAATACGCTAATCGAGCCTGAAGTTACGCTCGTTCAAACTTACGATGATCCTAGACTTCTAAGCGGAGTATGACTCGCTGAAAAATGGCAATAAAAGAACCAAACACCAAAATAATAAAATATTATCATAAATAGAAAAAGTGCCCAAAAAAGGATTTTCCCAAAACATTTTAGGCTTGGAAGTCGTGGTTAATCCATTAGGCATTAGTCCCTCAAAGAGCTCGTCATGCCATTTTCGAATGTAGTCATAATAGCATATACATTAACTGTGATATATAGGTAATAATCACAACCATCCCAAGTACGCATATATTTAGAAGTCACAGTCACAGTCATCCGTATCACCTATATCCCATCTTATTTATTTGGTTCTTGCTTATCAAATAAAGGCATTATCTAATGATCTAGTAAATTGAATGGATATAAATACAAAAAAAAAGTTGTATGGTAGCGTTAGCAAGTATAATTTTTTTTTTAGATTTTAATATTTAAAGGTTAAAATTTTAAACAATAAGTAAACCCGAATCTGTACAACTCGACCCATCCTACCAACTTGGGTTAACACAAGCTCAATCCGAGCATATAAGTTTTTGCTTGGGTTGGGTATCTCGGGTTGGAGGTTGGGTTAGTGTTGGGGGTTTTAGTACTTGGGTTGGGCTTGGGTTGACCTTTAACCCAACCCAACCCGCCCTAGTTGCAGCCCTAGTCATACTTACTACTTAGAGCTTCTTTCTATATTAGGACTTGCAACATGCAACGTCTTCGATCTGCCACACCTCCTATCAATTATGTCTTTCTATCTCTGTAGTTTTTTAATTATTGTCTCCGTAGTAATTAAAATATAACAAAGAAAACAACTAGAAAATTTTTATTCTCCCAAGCAATATGGGATTAAAGTTAAAACACAAGTTTCATTCTCCCAATTAAAAGCCAATTTTTTTTTAAACAATACAAACTAGAAAATATAAATAGGAAAGGTATTGAAAAAAAATTTACTATAAAATTTTAATAAAAAGCTTTTTTTATTATTCTGACATAAAAACTAGAAAATTTTACTATAAATAGGAAAAGTTTCGAAAAAATGGTCCTCCTAAAAGATTTTGGGTTTAGAAGTCGTGGTTAATCCCACAAGCATTAATAACACATAGGGCTCGTCATTTCATTTCCGAAAATAGGTCACAATAGCAATATGCTAACCGAGAATAAAACTATACTCCTTCAAACTTTCAACGACCCTTACCTCTATGTGGCCCCCCGACCTGCTAAAAAGTTGCAAAAAAAGGAGTAAAGTTACGCTCGTTTTGGGCTTGGAAGTCACGGTTAATCAATTAGGCAATAATCACTCGTAGTGCTTGTCAAGCCATTTCTAAAAATAGGTCATTCTAGAAAATATTCTAAACAAGTAAAACGTTATGTTCATTTTAACTTTCAAAGATTCTAGATCTCTAGGTGGGCCACGACCTACTAAAAAGTTGCAAAAAAAGGGTGAAACACGAAAACAAGAAAAATTTACTATAAATAGCAAAAATACCCGAAAAAGGGCTTCCAAAAAGAATTTGGGCTTGAAAATCGCGACTAATCCCATAAAAATTAACCCATTGTAGGCTCAGTATGTCATTTCTTAAAATAAGTCATAGTAGTAAATGCGCTAACCGAGTGCAAAGTTACGCCCATTTAAACTTCTGACGATCCTAGACCTCCAGGTGGGGCACAACCCACTAAAAACCGACAAAAAAAGATTTTGTCTTGGAAGTCGTGGTTAATCCATTCGGCATTAATCTATTACAGTGCTCGTCATGTTATTTTCAAAAATAGATCATAATAGTAATGCGCTAACCGAGTGAAAAGTTATGCTTGTTCAAAATTTCTAACAAGCCTAGACCTCCAAGCGAAGCACGACCCCTTGATATCTGGCAAAAAAATGACCAAACATGAAAATAGAAAATGTTACTATATATAGAAAACGCTCCCGATAAAAGGTTTTCCCAAAATATTTTGGGTTTCGAAGTTGCGGTTAATCTATTAGGTATTAATCTCTCATAGGGTACGTTATGTCATCTCTGAAAATAGACCATAATACCAAACACGCTAACCGAGCGAACCGTTACGCTCGTTCAAACTTCCAAAGATTCTGGAACTCCAAGTGGCCATGACTCAATGAAAAAGGGTCTTACCAAAGGATTTTGGGCTTGAAAGTCACGGTTATATGTTCGTATTTCTCACATTTTCTGGGAAGGTAACTCGGTGGCAGACTGGCTAGCTACGAGAGGCAGAATTTTCAGACAATCACAAATTTGGTATGAGGATTTTCCTGGGCCATTACAAGTGATAGTAGGGCACGATATGAAGGATACCGGGGTCCTGCGCGAATGTAGACAATGATATTGTAGTGATCTTTTGTGCCGGTGTGGCCTTTGTAGTGTAATATTTTCTACCAAAAAAAAAAGAAAGTCACGGTTAAACCATTTGGCATTAATTTTTTTTTTTAGTTTTGTAATTTTGTTGTTGTTGTTGTTTTGTTTCCCTTGTTTTGAGCTTGTCGCTAGGTGTGGCGTGGCTGTCTTTTGCCCGATGTGGCATCTTCCTACCATTATGTGATCTTTTTATTTTTAGGGTTTGTGTCTCCCTTGGCTCCATCGATTTTAGCGGTTGTCTTCGCCGGATGGTGGGCTTTGCAGTATTTGCTCTAGTATGTGGCACCTCATGGAGATTAGTTGATCTCCACTTTGGATTAATACCAAAAAATAAAAAAACATTTTTTTCTTTGGATAAAACTAGGTGGAATATCCTATCAATGAAATAGTTTCTTCCACCGATTTAATTGAGGAACAAATCTAGATTGCTCTTGGAGAGAAGTTAACATACAAGCAGGTAAAATTGGTTTTGAAAGTTAATTTACGATATTTAATTCGAACTAGGGTTCATTACACCTTTTGCCTTTGCCATCTATAGTAAGATAATATTCCCTAGGTCTCGGTTTATCACCATCTTTTTTATTATTGATTAAGAATTAGAAATGAGATATGATATGAGATATGATGAAATAATGAGAGATGAGATGAGAAGAGAAAAGATATAAGATAGGATGAGATATGAGATATAAGATGAGTTGAGATATGAGATATAAGATGAGTTGAGATATGATATATAAAATGAGATGAGATATGAGATAAGATATAAGATATGAGATGAGATATGAGATATTAGATGAGATAAGATATGATATGAGATGAGATGAGATGAGATATAAGATGAGATATGATATGAGATAAGATATGAGATATGAGATAAGATAAGTTATGAGATGAGATATGAGATATGAGATGAGATACAAAATGAGATTTGATATGAGATATGAAATAAGATATGAGATATAGGATATAAGATATGAGATAAGATATGAGATATGAGATATGAGATGAGATATCAGATAAGATATGAGATATATGATGAGATATGATAAATGAGTGTTGGAAATAATTCCATAGAAGAGGCCAGCAGCGAAAGCAAAGGTTAGGTCCGAGGACCTTAGGTGGTGTGCGTTATATATCAAAATTTTCATCGAAACCCTATACATACATATATGATTCTACCATGGTAACTACGCGATGCCCTAACGTCGATCTAGCGTGATGAACAATCTAGCATGTATGCATGTTCTATCTCTACACTAGATCTATATGATAGAAATCATACCTCCATGCAATGGCCATAACTTTCGCTCCCGAACTTCGATTGGCTTGAAATTTGAATTGCAGGTAGATGACTTC
This sequence comes from Chamaelirium japonicum, assembly GCA_947650365.1. NCBI lineage: Eukaryota > Viridiplantae > Streptophyta > Magnoliopsida > Liliales > Melanthiaceae > Chamaelirium > Chamaelirium japonicum. The sequence continues at coordinate 10,892 of CANTAL010000208.1, forward strand.
GAGACACAACTTTTACATTTGGTTTGAGATTGTTTGGAGTTCTGTATCTACTATAATTGATGAAACATCTTTGATCTTTTGTGCAAAATTCAGACATCAAAAGTTGCAGAAGCACCTTCTAGTTCAACCGATCTCGCACGATGCACGGCATCTCATCAATGGATCTCTGAGTGCCTCTATGCGACAACCCTTCTTCGTCTTTGATTCATCACGCGAGGAAGAAGAACCATGTCCGAACCCTTGTGCACATGCGTTGGAAAATAGAGAGGAGAAGAAGAAGAAGGGGGGCAGCTAGGGCATCATCAACTAGAGGTCGGCCCCTCCTCCTTTGCTCTCATATAGGTCCGGCTTCCCTACAACTTGCATACGCAAGATGTAGGCCGGCCCCCTATGTTTCTCTTTCTCTCGTGTGTTGCAATAGGCCGGCCACTACTTGCCTTATGTGGTCGGCCCCCTTAAGTCAACCCCTTAATATTAGCCCCCCTTCCATTGAAGCTTGCTAGCAACTCCTAGAAACTAGGGGAGAGGCCGGCCCATGCAAGTCCCCATGTGCTAGCTAGCGCATGGTGATATTTTTGTTTCCCAAAATACCCCCATGCCTTTAGTTGGTTGCCCCTCTTGCTTGGGAACTCGCATAGTGCACTTGTGTGGGTTATGACTAGTGGTTCCACTATCACTAGGGTGTTCTTAGTAAACGCCTAGGGTGCTCCTAGTAAAGTCAACTAGTCAACTCACAACACAAACACCCATATAGCAAAGCCCACTAAAGTAAGAGGATGACTACACGTGTCTCTGTACTACTCTGGAATTTTCCCAAGTCTACACACGCATCTACCGTTCACTATGTGATGCACACACGGAGCGTAGGGTTATTAGGGTTGGATTACTTACTTCCTCTAATTGTGTTCTATAAATCAAAGAGATGGTTCAAGGACCGTATATTATATGGATAAGGTGAAACCTTCAGGGACCAGGGTTCATGGCTTCCAACTTAGACTCGATCGACACACTACCCGAGTATACCATTGACCCTCTGAGTCTAAGTTAACTCACGTATCCACCCAGAGTGCGAAACAGGCTGCACTCCAATTTCCCCAGACTTACAATATTTTTTTATCTACCCCTACTTTCCACTTAGTGTGGTAAACCTATTGTCCCTCCATTTGGTGCATAATGCAACTTGAGTGGTAGAGAATATGGTTAGACTCGAGCACTTATATGAATTGGTTCCTTCCAAGTTGACTACGTATGTCGTACCTCCGATTACCCTAATGAGTAACCAAATTCAGTCAATAATATAACTGATGACCACATGGCCAGGGTTTAATACGATGTAAGTGAAACCAAGGAATGCACCTCCCATTAGAGATATAGATGACCTGCAAGAGAGACATGCTGATATGACGCCAGTCAGGAAACCCAGTATACCGTAGTTTTGGGTCACGTAACTGGACCCTCACACATTGGTATATCAAAATATCATATAACTGGTTAGCCTAACAGACATGGTTCCTCGGGGTTTATGATTATTTTATCCTAAGCAGAAACACAGCTCAGTGCATCGGTGTTTGCTCACCGATCTGTGCACCATGTTGGTTCCGTTCGACCAAAAACACTGTGCATGGTAATGACTGTGGTGGAGACGCCCACGCTCTGTCATCCCAATAGCTTATCCTGATTGGCGACCAACCCTAGTCAGAGCTGTGAATGTATTTATCTTACGTGGGATCAATCCATTGAGTCTCCCACTCAAGTGGATTACCATGTAACCATGGATCTCTGTTATATAATCAGAACACATACCAAGGAACGTACCAGGTTTAATCTTAAGCTATCAACCATATAAAGCTAAACTATTAGTTTTTACGAGTTGTTGATCTCACCAATTTCAACAATCTCCCACTAGGTCTAACGAGAAAAAACAGTGTTGAGTTTTATAGCTTCTATATGCTGCCCAAAAGTCTTTAGCAGGAATTCTCTTAAGGAATTAACAATATTATCTACAGATGCTACCTTAGTTACCGCTACTTTCTTTTTCTCCTAGAACTATCAAATCAAGTAGAGTTTATACTTGATGAGTTTCCTCTTACGGTGGTCCCTAGGCTCCTTGGACCTTGCTTACTGCTCTTCTGTTGGTACAATAGACAACTAAACCTCTGGTATGCATCTCGTGTCCTCCAAGGACTTCCTGATCCATACCACCTAGTTTACTACCTCACACACAGCAATATACTCATACAATATGGTGGAGTCTGTGATGCACTCTTGCTTCATACTCTACCAACTACTACTTCTAATCCCAAGGTAAAAATAATCACTGAAGTCAATTCTTTAGAACGCATATCTGATATAAAAGTCAAACCCTTTATGTTTAATCGATATCAGGACCTATGAAGTGTAAGCTAACTCGCAATCCTCGTTTGATGAGAACTTCTGAGTATATCCTTCACATAAGTTCAGTGATCTGGACTCGGGTTCGACTAAAACTGACCCATCATTCATGTTGTGCAATAGATATCTAGCCTTGTAAATCAAGTCTGGCTAGAGTTTTATCTTCATGCATAGCCTATGACAGCGAAAGAACCTTGTTCTGGTAATCTCGAGTTATCTTGATTCTCAGAACATAACTCACCTCACTAGGGTCTTTCACATCGAATTATGATGACTATAAATCTTTACTGTAAATAATATTCCTATATCATTTTCAATCAGTAGAATATTGTTAACGTAAACTACTAAGTATATCCTTGTAGCTCTTTCACCTTTCTTGTACCCACTTGGTTTATCCTCATTCTGACCAAATCTGTATGAGCGGATTCCATAATCAAAGTAGATATTATAATTCCTTGATGCTTGCATTAGTCTATAATTGGACCTTTGCAACTTGCACTCACGATCTTCCTGACCTGCTAACAAAAAGCCTGGGTTTGCATCATATGCATGTTCTTTTCCAAATCCCCGTTAAGAGATAATTGTCTTGATATCCATCTACCAGATCTTCCAAAATGTAATGGGCTGTGATTGATTAAGAGGATCCGAAACAGACTTAGACATAGCTACCGACGAGAAGATTTCGACATATTCAATCCCCTCTTCCTTGGCAACTAATCTAGCTACTTAAGTCTTAACCAGGTCCTCTTCTTATACAACCCCTACACCCAAAAGGGTGATAGTGTATAAGAGTCGAAACTATTCTAAGGGACATTAATTAATGCAAGCTTTGCCTCTATGGTCTTTTGTCAATCAAAGCTGTCAAAAGCTCTCACTACTTTGTCATAACTCTAGGGATCATCCTCCTAAAACTCTGGATTAACTTTTAAGGTTTCTCCATAGTGTCTTTCATAAGCTCTGATGGTTCTCCCACAACGACGAGGTGATGGTGGGACAAAGTGAATTATTTCTACAGTATCTGGTATACTAGTTTTTATATCATATAATCCCACTATGCTTTTAGATATACACTCTCTATCAGTATCAAGTAGTTCACCTAGAACCACCTTACCGGTAAACTTATGGTCTATAATATAATCTTGTTCTAGGTAAATGGTATTCGTATAAATGATTATCTTCCAAACCTTAAGATCATAGAATAATCCACCTTATGCCTCCTCAGGGTAACCAGTAAACATATATACCTAGAACTTTCTCTCCATCTCATCCCTCCTGTCCTTCCGTACAAGTGCAGGACATCCCCATATCTTGAGACACTATAGTGTCATCTTTGTCTTAGATCATAGCTCTCTATAGGTTTAAGGCACTAATTTAGATGGAAGATAGTTCCAGATATAAGCTATTATTTTTAAGTACAAACCCACTAGAAGGTGGGTGGTACAATTGGCAATACTCATCAAACTATGGACCATGTCCAATAGGATCCGATTCCTTCTATCGAAGATTTTATTTTGGTGTGTTATCCTTGAAGCATTTAATTGGAAGATAAACCCATGCTCCTTTAGAGCCCTATGGAACCTGTCTGATAGGTACTCATTCTCTCGATTAAATCGAAGAGTCTTCTACCGTCTGGATGCTCTTAGAACAACAAACGTTAAAATTAACTAACACCAGTACCTTAGTTGCCCTTGTAGTTACTCTTCCTTCCAGATAACACTCATAGGTTAGAAGGATCTCCAAAAAATCTATGAGCAGGAACTCGACCTTCTGTTACCTCTGGGTTTATTTAAGGTAAAATATCTAAGTCAGTGGGGTCACAAATGGGTTAGCTTCTCCAAAGGATTTTAGATGAATATTAATTAGATACTACAACTGTCATGAAATCTATTTCTGAATTAAGATTAAATACAAAGAGATAGTTCTAAACTATTCCTCTAACAATGAAGATTTCCATTCAGTTTGAGAGACACACCAACGGTGCCGTCTAAAACTAAAAACTTTATTTTTTATAAAGAAACAGAACTAAGTCTATAATAACCAAAATCCTTCTTTCGAAAAAACTAAAATAATATGTGTAACAACTTCCGCAGCGGCTTATGCCATCAGTACCTATGTTAGGATCACTTCACCATAAAGTAGCCCTCTACATTTGTTGAATCTCTATAGATACAAAGTTCACTTTCCAAGAAGCAAAAGAACTGCTATTAAATAGTGACTTAACCCCTAACACCCTTAGGTCATACTCAATCTTTCAATGCCCTTTCTACTCACCACAGAAGAAATACTTATATCCTGGTGACATTGTGCCTAGTAATAACAAGGGTGGAGACACCCACGCTCTACCATCCCAACAATTTATCCTAATAGGATGACCAATCCTAATCGGACCAGTGAATGAATTTAAGTTACATGGGATCAGTCCATTGAGTCTCCTACTCAAGTGGATTACCATGTAGCATGGCTTTCTGGTCTGTAATCAGAACAAGTATTAAGGTACGCACCAAGATGCAATCCTAAGCTATCAACCATATATATATATATATATATATATATATATATATATATATATATATATATATATATATATATATATATATATATATATATATATATCTAAACTATAGGTTTTTATACGTTGTAAACCTCATCAATTCCAACAGAATATTGATTCTAAATTGGGTAGTGTTGGACATTTGGAATGCACTGAACAGAATCAAGAGAGTGCACCTAGTCTTAAGTAATATCACACAAGACCACATGTAGCTCTACTCCTAGTTGTCTAGACCTAAATCCTAGGATGTGTTATACGCTCCAGGTTTAGTGTTTATCACTTTGACCTGTCAATTAGTGCAGCCTATTACATGCTTAAATCTGGATAGATTGGGTGGCTTGCATTGGATACTGGGGAACGTAGACAATCAATAGGAATTCTATATTCCTTGAAAGGAATATGGTGTCTCCTTGAATGACTCCCATGAAAGGGTTGATTACTAAGTCTGATCGGATGTAATCATGCAAAGATAGTGATCACAAGGTAATGAGAAGTCAATACTTAAGTGGGTGAGCTATACTAGGAGGGACAATCTGATTGATCCTAGTTAGCTTCATGGACATCGGATTAGAACGGATCATATGCAGCATAGTAGGGTAAGGGCACTTGCGTAATTAGCTTAATGACCTCGAAGTGCAACCACGATTTAATAGTAACAGCATGTTTGGTTTGCTATAGTTTGTACGTAACAGCATGTTTGGTTTGCTATAGTTTGTACACGAGAGTGCAGTGGGGCCGCAATTGCTGTAGTTGGAACACACAACAAAGGCCGTGTGTTACAACTACACATGTCTTTCGTCACTTTTCTATAGGGAATCAGTCAGTCCAGGATTACAACTGCTATGATTTTGGGCAACTATACGGAACCAAACGGACAGGACGCCGCAGTATTGATTGTGTGACTTCCAACTACGCGGAACCAACCACTCTCCTTAAGTTCTCGCCCTAGCCCTAATAGACGGCAATGAAACATCTCCATATCATCGCAAGATGCTGCACCGCAAATGGAAAATGGATAGCATGTGCTCGATTGATCGAGTTTGAATAAAAGATGGAAGTCTGGGTGATTCACAAGCTGACACGTGTGTATGGGTTAGTTGCACGCAGGCCGGTGGGTGGCCGTCTACAACTTCCCGGTCTCTTTCTATTATCCTCCAACTATTATACAGATGAACCCAAAAAATATAAAAAGGGGAGCAGACTAAATGAACAAACAAAAGATGGAATCAATGATTCAAACAAAATTCTGACACAATTTTAACAAGCATTCAATAGATTGAAACCCCGGATAGGCTTAGCCCTTGTTTGATAATGTTGATCTGGAAATCAGAGCGGATGACAATTTCGTCAAAACGTGGACCACTGCAGCGAGTTTCGTTGAAAAATCCATCCGAGCCTCGGACTCCGATATAATTTTTATGATTTTGATGAAAAGCGAGTCCGAGCGAAACCGCTTCAGCATTATCAAACATACTAATTATAATAAAATGATGAAACGCGGGTCCGCGGATCTTGTTTCAACACTATCAAACAAGGGCTTACTAATGACAGCATGCGGGTCCAGTTTGAGGGCATTTTTTTATAGGACCTTCACTCTTAACTGCAAATAATTTACAAAACGATTTGTGAATTAACCAATCATTTATTCAAGAGGACAATCAAATGTTGCTTTACAGGCGACTATGTTAAATGCCTGAGACACTTTTCAACACAGTTTATGAAATAACCGATCACAATTAAGATAGCAAACACTATGAAATATGATAAACATATGTATAGATGAAAATCTATGAAAACCCATAATTATATTAAAATTTGATTAATCCTAATTAGTTTTATATTAATTGCATGATAAACATATTGAATCGTATCAAACTCGATGCATAAAATATATATTTACATATTGAATCGTAGCAAACACTATGTTGAAGACCTTAAGAGAAATAATTTAAAAAGAAAATGATTTGAAAAAATACGTCACCTTTGAATCTTTGAAAAAAAATTAAATATGCAAACAAAAGTCTCAAATCCAACAAGAACAAACTATGGAGGCCTTAGATTAGGTTTAAAAAAATATATCTAACAAAAAAAAGAAATAAAATAAAGAAAAACCCTTCTCCCAATGAAACTGTGTAACTTTGGACAAAACTATATGAACTTTTTCCACTGTTGGCTGCTTCATATAAGCTGGAGGGAGATTTTTGCCATAAAATAGAGATATATCAGGGATAACGGTGTTAAAATGGTGATGTTGGCAATAAAATGAGAATACTGGCAATATATCGAGGATGTGGTCAGTATATTCCTTGATATCATGTAAAAAGAAAAATCTTGATGGATATCAATTTGCCACCTAGTGATAAGAAAAAAATCGGTGATAAATCACTATATATCGCCGATATTTTAAACCATGTCTCTAATCATCTACTTAAATATTGGTACTGCAGTGGTGGATTTTCCATTGCCACCCCCACTAGAGTTGGGCTTAACATTGACTGATTGATTGATGTGCAACATCCTCCTGTACATGTTTCAATAAATAATTCTTTTCATTTAATAGTGTTCACTTGCTCAGAAGGCCAATACGGGTTTAACATAACTAATTACACCACCACTCCCTACGCATCGTATAATTCACAATGTTTGTAGAATACAAAAGTAACAACCCGTTCTTTAGGAGTTCAGATCTTCTACAGTCGGTGGGCCTGTGCGCATCACAATTGCATGATGGTAAGCAACCCGACAGTGAATGGAATTAGGAGTGGGACTTGGGCGTGTCTGACCCAAACCCAACCCGCCCAACCTAAACAATGGACAAACATGGGCAAAGCTAGTTAAAAACTTGGACGGATTTGGACAAAAAAAAGGATCAACCTGATTTTAATTTGGACATATTTGGGCACTGTCTTTCTCAACCCGAGGAACCCGAGTAGGCGAGTACAGTGGCATACATGCTTGTAGGGCTGCTGTTGTTGATTCATTACCATAGCCATTCCAGAATATGAGAGAGAGAAAGAGAGAGAGAGAGAGAGAGAGAGAGAGAGAGATTAGTTGATTTTTTTTATAGTGGTGGCTATTGTTGGCTAATAGAATAATTTATTTCTTTTTTGCTTTTTTTTGTTTTGGATTTAAGAGATCAAGTATTTCTATTTATTGTGATCAAATTAAACTCGTCCAGCCCATCCATTTTTTGATAAATTGGGCAACCCGTGCAACCCAACATGGGCAAACACGGGTTGGGCTTCCCCGGGTTCCACGGGTGTTGGAAATATTTCCATGGTAGAGGCCCGCAGCGGAAGTAAAGTGTAGGTCCAAAGACCGTGAGCGGTGTGCGTTATATATCAAAATTTTTATCGAAACGATCTACACGTGCGTGTATGAATCTAGCATGGCAACTACGCGAACCCCTAACGTCGATCTAACGCGAGAGAACAATCTAGCATGTATGCATGTTCTATCGATGCTAGATCTACAAGTTAGAGATCATACCTGCGTGCGGATTCTTTCACCGTGACAAGTTTCTTCTTTGTCGATGGAGACGAGCTCGGATCTGCTCGATATCCGTTCGGTGCAACGGCTATAACTTTCTGCTCCAAACTCCGATTGGGCTAAAAGTTGGACTACATGTAGAGAACTTCAAGATGCAACTTTTATAAGTGGTTTCACATCGTTTGGAGTTCTGTAACTCCCACAGTCATAGAAATATCACTGATTTTTTGTGTAGAATCTGGACAGCAAAAATTTGCAGGAGATGCCTTCTAGTTTACCCGATCTCGCACGATGCACGGCACCTCATTAATGGATCTCTAAGTGCCTCCATCCAACGAGCCTTCTCCTTCTACGAAACACCATGCCAGGAAGATGAGTCACCATCCAATGGCGCAAGCGAGGGGGAGAGACGGGAAAGGAGAGGAGAAGAGAGCTAGGGAGAATAAAGGAGGGGGGTTTGGTTTTTCAGCACATATGGCCGGCCCCCTTTTGCCCCTTTTATAAGGCCGGCCTACCCCATTGGATATGGCTCTAATGGGATAAGTTAGATCCCCAAGAAATCTCCCTTCTCTCTTCTTCTCTTTATCCGTTTTCCCCACTTATAGGACTTAACTTTGACCAATTCAAATCTTTATGTATATCCCTATGGTCGGCCCTATTACTGGGGATTCTCATCCCCAAAATATAGGGGACGGCCTTGCATGGGTCTTCCACAGCTAGGGTCGGCCACTAGTGAGGCTTGGCAGTGCACGCTTTTACCAAAACGCTCTTATGCCTCAAATTGCTCATTTCTAGTGTGTGAGACTTAGCGACTCTTCCTTAAGTGATCTTTACAAGTTACTTCACTATTAACTGAGGTCATCGAAGGGTGCCCCTAGTAAAGTCAACTAGTCGACTCGCAATATGTCCCGGTGCATCGCACCTATGTAGCGAAGTTCATTTATGACAAGGGATAACTACATGTGTTTCTGCACTAACCTAGGGTTTCCCCTTAGTGCACACACGTAGTTATGCATCTACTGTGCACTAGTGCGAAGCACTCACGGAGTGTAAGTTTGGACTTCTCGCTTCCTTTTAACTGCGTCCTGTGTTTCGAAGAGATAGTACAAGGACCGTACATAATGTGGATAAGGTGAAACCTTCAGGGACATGGGTTCATGGCTTCCAACTTGGACTCGATCGACACACTATCCGAGTGTACCATCGATCCTCTGAGTCTGAGTTAACCTGCGTGGCCACCCAGAGTGCAACGTAGGCTGTACTCTAATTCCTCTAGACTTACTATGTTCTCCGCATACCCCTGCTCTCCGCTTAGTTTGGTAAACCCGCTGTCCCTCCACTTGGTGTCATGATGCAACTCGAGCGGTGGAGAATATCGTCGGACTCGAGTGCTCATATGACTCAGTTCCTTCTAGGTTGACCTCGTACATCGTACCTCCGATTACTCTACCAAGTAACCGAATCTGTTACCAATCCAACTGATGACCACCTGGCTAAGGTTTAATACGACGTAGATCATACCAAGGAACGTACCTCTCGTTAGGGTTGTGGATGGCCTACATGAGTGACACGCTGATGCAACGCCAGCCGGGTAACCTAGTACACCGTGGTTTTGGATCACTGTATCCGGATCCTCACACATTGATGTGCCAAAGCATCACTCAACTGGTTAGTCCATCAAACGTGGTTCCTCAGGGTTTAGGACCGTTTTACCCTAAGCAGAAACACGACTTAGTGCACCGGTGTCTGCTCACCGATCTGTGTACCATGTTGGTTCCGTTCGGCCACATACATTGTGCCTAGTAATAACTGTGGTAGAGACACCCACGCTCTATCATCCCAACATCTTATCCTGATACTATAAGGAACTGGCACCATTTGATTCTACTTACTCACTATGAGTAAGTCGTGCTTGTACCTAGTTTCCTATTAATTTATTCATTTTTTACCCGTCAAAAAAAAAAATCTTATCCTGATAGGGCGACCAACCCTAATCAGAGCTGCAAACGTATTTAGATTACATGGGACCAGTCCCGTGAATCTCCCACTCAAGAGAATTACCATGTAGCCATGGCTCTCTATTCTATAATCAGAACACGTACTAAGGTACGTACCAAGATGCAATCCTAAGCTATCAATCATACACAGCTAAACTATAGTTTTTTACGAGCTGTAGACCTCACAAATTCTAACAAAAACAGGGTGAGGTGTGTGTAGGTTGGGTTGGACATGGGTAGACCCTTCAACCCGCCCAGATCCCACCCCTAAATGAAATTGTAGCCGACTGCATACAGCTGTGATGCACGACGGACCCACCGACCGACTGAAGGAGATCCGAACACGTTCTTTGGCGAAGGGATCCCGTTGGAGATGCTTTAAAGAGGCTCTCAAATCAGCATCATAAATACCCCAGTTACGTCTTACTCCTATAATCTCTCGCCCCGCCTCCCCACGCCCCCCCCCCCCCCCCCCCCCCATTTCAACATCAAAGTTCAAACCAAACCTTGCCCCTATCCTCCCATTCAAAGTCCCTTAGAGCACCTCCAACGGGCTCCTTTGAATTTATTCCATCCTTATTCAAAGTCCCTTAGAGCATATCCAACGGGCTCCTTTGAATTTCTTCCTTCCGTATTTTACCAAAAAAAAAGAAACCAATCAAAAGGGGGCGCTCAAACGGGCTCCACCAAAGTTTTCCATTTTGATATTTCCCTAGTCTTCTCCCTAAGATTGGAGAGAGAAGTAGGAAAAACTAAGAATAGTGAGCCCCCCGTTTGCATTTAATGAAAGTCTATTGACTTTCTTACTTTTCAGAACAGCCCTTATAAATATTGTTATCATGGGCCCTGATTTGGTCATTTTACACAAAAATAGGGAGAGATTGAGGAACTCGTTGGAGTGCTCTTCCATGCCCGACTTACGTTGCAGTTATAAGCTTTGAAGAATACGGAAGAATCGTATGAGCCTGTTAGAGATCTCTCAGATCAATCCCTAGGATCCTCTAAGAGAATTGAATTTTCGACAGCGACGACTTTGGAGGTGGACGGCTACGTGTCTCTCTCTCTCTCTCTCTCTCTCTCTCTCTCTCTCTCTCTCTCTCTCTCTCTCTCTCTCTCTCTCTCTCTCGTGGTGGATGATGTGGGGTGAATCACACTTTCGGATCCGACCATCCAATGTAGGCACCACCCATGACGAATCGCACCCAGCCACAACTACAATGAATCAGACAATCCGCAATTAGTATTGGATGTCCAGTAACTATAGAGGAGTCCCACCTAGAGGACGAAGGTTCTGTTGTACACAATTAATTGGAGAGATTTCATCGACCAGCCAATTGAGACTTGACTGCAAATCAAATAAGCTGCCGTCTTCAACGGTCAAACAATCTCTCTTCAGATTCATCTGATCTCAACATTAGTTTGACCGGTTGGGGTCTATGCCTAACCTCCTCACCCCGAGGGTTATCAAAAAAAAATAAAAAACAATAAATATTTTTTAAAAAAATAATATAGTAATTTCATATACCAGGATTTTTTTTTTGACATCGGCGGGTGTCCCGAAACCTTTCGGGCAATGGCCCACTTCAGGCTCGGACTAATCCCTCCGGGAGTGAAGCCCGACCCACTCGGCAATTCCCACTTCACTCCTGAGTAAATCAAGAGGAGGAAGAGTTGAACCCACTCCAATCCCCTAGTGGGTTATACCAGGATATTATTGCTAGACTAGGTCCAAGGCATATAAAGGATGGTAGTGAACCGGATAAAAATTTGGTGTCCACTCAAACCGAACTCCTTGAGTGAGGCTAAGCCGCAATCCATGGCTTACTTCAAGCAAAACGATGCCCACAATTAGGGCTGCAAATGAACCAAGCTGTTCATGAGTAGCGCGCGAACAAACTCTGTAAAGGCTCGTTCAAGCTTGTTCAATTACCATTTGAGCCAAGCCCAAGCCTAGAAATTAGGCTCGTTTAATAAACGTGTCAAGCTCAAACATACTAAAACTCAGCTTGGTTGGGCTCAGGAACACGATCGTTTAGAGATTGTGAGCAAGCTCGTGAATAGACTTGTGAATAAGTTAATAAAATACATCAATAGACCAAATATATGTAGTCCAAGATTTGACTTAAGATATAGTTCATGAACAAGCTCGATAAGAGCTCTTTCGAGTAGGCTCGTTTATTAAACGTGCCTAGCTCAAACAGACCAAAGCTCGGCTCGGCTCAATAACTAATCAAGCCAAGTCCAAGCTTGAAAAACCAAGCTTTTAACCAAACCAAGCTCAAACAGACCAAATTTAGGCTCGGCTCGGCTACAACCCTACACGCAATGCTGAGAAATTGGTCGAGGGGACGAGGGTGCCTTCGAACCAATGGATGATGAAGATGATCCTCATATAAGCCTTGGAACAATATTACCAGCCACACGATATTCTGCCTCAGCTTGTTGGTTGAAATAGCTGGCTAACTGAAGCGTAACTCGGCACATGATCAACTGCAATATATTGCACAAAACAAAAAAAAATCAAGTGAAAAGATGTACAGTCAGACATCCACCCACCCACCCACATATATATATATATATATATATATATATATATATATATATATAGAGAGAGAGAGAGAGAGAGAGAGAGAGAGAGAGAGAGAGAGAGAGAGAGAGAGAACCATCTCCCCAGCAAGCCATTGTCAGGGGTGAAGATAACATCTTCTGAGCTATTTTAGTGAGGTCATCCAGAGTCAATTCATCCAATTGCCCTAGAAAATGCTCCACCCGCTTCCTGTAAGACGATCGTCGCTTCTCAACAATGATATAGTTCAAGGAGTTATGATTCTGCAGGAGGACCGGTGTGGCTGTTGCTTTGGCAATCAGTAACTTACCGGCATCCGTATGTCAATATCTGCCTCCCGATATCCTCGGTAGCTATCGACTGTGGGAAGGAAGGAAGAGTTCTTAACCGACGATCCAAAACCAAATGAAACATAAAGACTTGAGTTGTCAATTACCCTGGACTCCATGTTCATCAAAACAGCTGATTTGGTAGCATTTTTGGCTCGACGCAGTTCCAGCTCGGTTACTGAAAATCACGATTTCAAATCGGCGATCCACAGCATATGTAGTAGTTCAACTTTTCCAGCAAAGCCGAAGGTGGTAAGTAATGACAACTTACTTTGGCCAGGGGTTGCGATCGCAAGCAATTCGGCAGCTGCTATATCAACACCTCTTGCTATGAAATCTGATCCCTGCGGTCGTTCAAAGACTGTGAGGAGCTTTTGACATGGTGGTTGAGTATAAAGCTACTCATAATAACTTTGACTTGAACAAATTTTTTGTTTTTAGTATTTACTAAAGCATGCAAGAATACCAAAAACAAAACATCCAAGAAACACCAACTATAATGCCGATACCTGCCGGTACGGGTCAGAAATCGAGATCAGGGGTCTGTTCGGTCTCGGTCCAACCAAAACCAATATGTACTGGTACCAACCGGTGTTTTAAACCTTGCTTGCAAAATTCTAAATTGATGTTGATTCATGAATTGAAATTTGAAACATGCAGATGATCCGACACAACTAGACAGGAAGGTTGCGAGCTCACCAAACCCACATATACTTTCTATCTTGAAGGGTAAGTTTGTTCAATACCACTAACGTAATATTGTAGGGGTCAGGGATACTTGCCTAAATCGAATCTTACTAACCATTGACCAAAAGAAGCTTGGCGCTGAGAAGTGGAAGGTCATGAGCTCACCAAACCCACATGAACTTTGACAGCATCGCTATTTAAAATAGCTACGGCTGCCTTTTAGTCAAGGTTCTAAAAAGCGCTAGGCGCTAGTCGGGCGGTGGGGGGCCGCCTAGCGCCTAGGCGACCTAGGCGGCGCCTAGGCGTTTTGTCTTTTTTTTAATTATTTTAATTATTATTTTGATATTATAATATATATATATATATGTTTAAAAATTAATATAAGTTCAAGATTATCCTAAACCATTATTTTAAAGAACAAGTATATAACCATAATTCAAGTTTCAGTGATTAACAAGCACAAAAGCAAACATGGTCCGCCTGGCCAGCCTCAGCCCGCCTAGCCCGCCTGGTCCGCCTGGCCAGCCTCAACCCGCCTGGCCCGCCTGGTCAGCCTCAGCCCGCCTGGCTCGCCTGGCCAGCCTCAGCCCGCCTAGACCGCCTAGGCGGCCGCCTTGCCCCGCCTAGACCGCCTGGGCGGCCGCCTAGCTCCGCCTGGGAGCTTGGCCGCTTTTCTGGAGCGCCTAGGGCCTAGGCGAGGCGGTGGGGGGCCGCCTAGCGCCTAGGCGGCCGCCTAGACCGCTTTTTAGAACACTGCTTTTAGTTCAGAGAACAGTTAACGCCAAATCTGATTCAATACAACAAATGAATTCTCCTATAATATCCATCCCTTCCGGTCGATTCTCAAGTTTCCTCTGCACTAGGGCTCCATGTAAGTCATTTCTCAGAGCGATTTCAGCTTTTTGGTGATAATTTTTTTTCGGTTTTTCAATGGCCTTTATAGACTATTTTATGTAAAATCAGGCCATTTACATATGGTTTGTGGTTGTCAACACACACTTAATTGGTCATGAGCACAAAACATGATGACTTTAAGCATCGTGGAATTTTTATTTAAAAAATAAAGAAGAGAATGTCATGGGTTTAAGAAATACAAGGGCATGATCAATAGGCATTAAGTGGGTTGATTAGGAGGGTTGGCCTTGGATAAGTTACGGCTCGGGCAACCTAAACTTTGTTATATCTGTCAGTCACACTCACTTTTTTGCTCAATCTTTTCACAGAGTAACCCATCCCCGCGTCTTCTATTACCAAAGTTCTCCTTTCCTCTATTGTTTGGTTCCTGTTCCTTTTAGAAATTGGAACCGCCTCCTTTATGAATGCTAGCTTCGTTTGTAAAGAGCCCTTCCACTCCTAAAGAATTGTTGATTGGATTCACGTTCCAAAAGAATGTAGCCATATTGTTCTAATCTACCTTGACTTCTTCTAAACTGGTCATCTACCTTATTCTCCTACCACTACTATTAATTCACCTTAGTTCACTCTCATATCGTCGTTGTTTCTTTTGATCTTCATTGCTCTTGTTGCTATTCGCCACTATTGTTGTGGCTGTTTTCAATCTAGCAACAATATTTGGTGCGCTGTTTCGCAAATTTTTTTACCACAATAATATTTTTTAAAAAAAATACTAAAGTAATGTTGGTTTCAAAATATTTATCTTCTCTATATTCTTTAGACACCACATGGTGCAAAAGCATTTTTTCTTTTTCTTTTTTGCTTTTTTCCCCTTCTTCCCCAACCTTCACCGAAACCATCGTTGTCGACTCCCATGGCCGCCGCAACAGCAACAACACAAGCTCTTGTAGGCCGACCGTGTCCACCATAAGGAGGAAGGAGGAAGAACAAAAAAAAAACAAAAAAGAGGCGACGGACTTCAGCAAGGACTTTGGAAGATGAAAAAAAACATAAAAAATAAATTTGGGATATGTGGATCCAACAAGGCAAAAAAGCAAGGAATAGTAAATACTTTCAAACCAGCATTACTTTAGCATAAATTATACTGATACACTATGGTAAAAAATACTTGTTTAGGATTGTATGACAATTTGGACTGATTTTTAGCTTCCTCCTATAGAAAATTCAAACATCCCTTGCTAATATCTTTACTAATATATACAAGTTTAGCAAACAGTAAAATTAAAAATCGACAAACGTTCCTATCTCTCAGCAGAGGATGTCCCTCCTCTCTCAACAATCACAATAGTTGGAATAGCTGATGAGCCCGTCATCACCTGATTTGTTTCATTCTTCTATATATTGCTCCTCTTCTTTTGTTTCTTCATCATGTGCCCTCGTGAGCTCCTCGTCAATGTGTGCTATTATCGGCATTTCGTCTTCGTCGTCTCTTATCTCCTACATACCATGATCCCACCACCTAGTAATTATCAACTGCTAACTACTACTAGATCTCTTCAAGCAAGTATCCTTTTTATTCGATCAAGTCGTACGACATTCATCGTTCTGCTATTAGAACTACTTAGAGAAGAGGATTAAAAATTAGCCGTAATTGAATAATTATCTAAACTTCTTTGAATACAATGTCTCCAGAAATTATCATTGGAGTTTTTTGCATTCCTATGTCGAATGACAATGTCTCCAGAAAACAAGGTTCCATATTCATTCTTATACTGATCTAATTGCCATGGAGCCTGTCCCATTTTGTCATTCCCTTATCTTGAACTATCTTTCCTGATAATCAAGAAAACCAACCATACGCACATCTGTAGTGTTAGTTGCCTTTAGAAAACATTACATCGTTAAGTATACAATGTAAAAATATAAAAGGGCTACACCCCTAGTAGTTCCATCTTTATTTTTTTTTTTGAGAAATCCCTCTAGATATGGGGGGGGTCGGCCTTGACCCCTACCAGTTTATTAGAAAGGAAAGAGACGAAAAGAAAAAGGAGATCCAAAAGCACAAAAAATCAAAAAAGATTACAGCAGAGGCTATCAATTACGGATCTATCAAACCCCTATCAATGCCAGGCTCCATATTTTCAGATAGGCTCCTATCCTGAGTAGCAATGTATCAACTGAGCTGGACGGTCCATTGAATACCCGCATATTCATCTCTTTTCAGATGTTCCAGCACACCGCAACCACAATAATATCCCGCGTTTTCCTCTATTGTTTCGGGATCCTTTTATTCCTCCACTTGATCCATAGCGAACAAACAATGGTTGGTCTACCTCTAATCAGTTGCTTAGCTTGGAGGGAGTGCCAGATTCTACCGGAGACAGTTAAGGAAGAGGTGGTTCGCGTCTTCCCTATGACTGCCACATAATACAAAAGAGAAGTCGTTCAGGTTTCGATGCTTCCTCCTCAACAAATTGCAACGCGCTAGGACTTTATTGTGAATGACCAACCACATGAAAATTCGAGCCTTAAGTGGGGTCTTAGTCTTCAATAGAGCTGAGGCAATAGGGCAACTACCCCACTTGCGTTAATGAACCCAAAAAAGGATTTCACTGTAAAGAGGCTTAAGGAACTCCATCTCCAGCTCACACTATCCTGAGACATGTTGATCGAAATGAGGGAGAGGATGTCCATCAGCTCTTGATACTGCTTTTGGAGCTCGTTTGAGATCACCGAACAGAAGAGAGACCTCCAAAATGTACCTTCCTCTATCCAGGTACACTATGAGCTTACAGAACACCTCTCCTTAACAGCTACGGCATACAAGGAGGGGAATAACTTCGTAAGGGAGGTCTTCCCAATCCATCTACCCATAAATGGATTTTCTTGCCATCTATCTTCCCAGAAGTGTGAGTCTGCTACCACACGTGAAAAGATTACTCACTTTCAAATTACCTCTCCATAAGTGACTATCTTTGTCGGATTTTTGACTACTTACTTGGAGAGCTGAGAACCTTATAAAGTATATGCCCCTGATAACTTTATTCCAACTATCCCCTTGGCCCGTCTACAGTTGCCACCACCACATGCCCAACATGGCATGATTATGGTCCCTCAAATTAATAACTCCCAAACCACCATGAGGATTAGATTTGCATATTGTCCCCCAATTCATCAAGTTTTAGGATACGGACGATCCGTCAACCCCTCTCCACAAGAAAGACTAACGGAGAGAGAATCTCTTGACCACCCATGAGGGAAAGCAGAAGAAAGCCAGGTAAGAGGGGATAGCGGATAACACCAAATTAATGGGGGTGAGACGTCCTTCTATAGATAGGTGCTTGCCTTTCTATCCCGCTAGCCTAGACTCAACCTTTTCAATGACCATGAACCAATCCACTCTCTTGATCTTCTGATCACTGAGAGGGAGTCCCAAATAGCTCAGCGGCAAGGAGTAGGGTTTGCAATTAAGCATGATGGCTAGAATCCGCCCTTCGTCCAGATCTGATCCTATGTTGAATAGGGAGGATTTAGTGTAACATTCGCCCAAAACATACAAGATATTGTCCGCTTTGTCCGTGCCTACACGATGACTTCTCAGGAGATCACCCAATCTAGTACTACTCTCGCCCGAGCACGCTTAACTATAGAGTTCTTACGAAATCCGTAGCAGTGCATGGTTTTAAAACATGTCTTGTATGCTTGGAAGGAAAAATTATATAAGTAGCTCAGGATCTCCTTCTCTCCAGGCGAAGTGAAGTTAACTCGTGGCCTTTGACACCTCACCTTAGGGATGGCAACAGTGCGGTTTTGGGCAAAACCGAAACCGCACCGCAACACCGAACTGCACCGCACCGCGACAGTGTACCGAATGTAAAACCGAAACCGCACCATGCGGTGCGGTGCACCGCTGTTTAAAATTATAATGATCTAAACGGTGCGGTTTTTTGCGGTTTTGGGCAAAACTGAAACCGCACCGCAACACCGAAACCGCACCGCGACAGTGTTATATTTTGGCAAACCAAAACCGCACCATGCAATGCGGTTTTCCCCGGTTCTCGATTTTAAACCGCACCGTTGCCATCCCTACCTCACCTCATCTCATTCATCTTGGCATCACAGCCTCAGGAGTCTTGGCTATTGGATTTTAGTAGTCACATTTAGTGAAGTTGATCTTCAAACCTGTGCCAAGCTCTAATGTGTACAGAATAATCTTCAGCACTGACACCTGCTCTCTAATGGCTCCACTAAACAGTAATGTATCATCCGCGAAATACAAATTACCTACCGCCCAAGACTGGCCCCTCACACCGCTGAGAAGGCCATTGTTCACCGCTATCTTGAGACTGACATCAAGCACATCCACTGCCAAGATAAATAGAAAAGGGAGACAGAGCACCCCTGCTTCAAGCCTCTCCTCGGCCTGAATTGAATATTGATCTGCCCATTGACCAAGCAAGACAATTTGGAAGAAAAGAGGCATTCCCAAGCAATCTAGTCAATTGCGAGAGAAGCCTTTCACTCGTAGAACTTCCATGATGAATTCCGAATTTAGCCTATCAAAGGCCTTCTCAAAGTCTAGCTTAACCAAAATACCCTCCTAACAGGACTCCTTGCGATAATAAATGACCTGGGATGTAGCTATGTTGTCAAGGATCATTCAACCATTGATAAAAGCAAATTGCCTAACACTAGTAATGCCTTTCATCACATCGGCTAACTTATTAGAAAGGACTTTGGTAATAATCTCGTACAAACAGTTGGATAGGCTGATTGGCCGATACTCGGAAATACTTTCTGCCCCTTCCTTCTTCAGCAACAACACTATCCAGGAGTGCGTAATGTAGAGAAGGTTGACTTTTTAATAGAAAAAATCTGTCAGAAATCTACAGAGATCCTCCTCAGTTATCCCCCAAAATTTCTGAAAGTAAAACATAGAAAACCCATCCGAACTAGGTGCCCCGTCCGGTTAAGATCAAGGACTGCTCTCCGAAATTCATTGACCTAGAATGCATCATCTAATTCGAACGAGCTAACCACTGATCGGACTTTGAGCTTGTTCTAGTCCACCCTAAACCCTTTCGTCGGTACCCTCTGGAAATGATCTCGGAAGTGGCCCGCCACCCCTGAGAATCGTATCATGCTTATCAATGGTGTTGCCTCTGATCGAGATCGACTTGATAAGGTTTTTGTATTACGTCCGTTCGCATCTTATTGAAATAAGAAGTGATGTTATCAGCTTATGGAACCCACCGTTCCTTGGATCTCTACTTCCACATAACCTCTTCTTTTGTAAGGATATCACTGAGCTCGCTAGAAGCGGAGGCAAGAACAGCCTTATTAGCCGATGATAGGGCCCCATTCTCCGCCCTGACTTCGAGGGTGTTAATTTTCTCTAATAAGGAATACTTCTTAAGGATATTACAAAAAATGGAGGACTCCCGCTGCTTCAATTTTTGCTTCAAAAATCTGAGCCAGTGAGCCAAATTGAGGGCTGAAATAGGAAGACTATCCGCCAGATCTCACATTAGAGAGAGAGTCAAGGAGTGGCACATGATCTGCCGTCAAAGTTGTGAGAGCCAATTGAACGCTTCGAAAAGGCGCTCTCCCACTGATCCGACAACAAACATCTGTCTAGGCGAGCAAAGGTTGCCATCTCCCTGTTGGTCCAGGAACCTGCCATTCATGGGTAGATCGACCACGTCCAGGGCTCGAACAACCTCCGAGAAATCTTCCATGGCCCTTCTGCTATCGATACCTCCACTACACTCAAAGGAGAACCTCGTAACATTCAAATCTCCACACAAGATCCAAGGTCCAGGAAGGCCAATGGTATACCTCGAACTTCATGCTAGAAATCGCCACTGAGAATTGCATCATTTGAACCATACACAGTAGTGACAATTAACAACCACCTCTGAATTGTCCGACAGATTCCTGCGTGCCACGGTAAGTAAAAAATCCCCTACCAACTTGTTCAGCAACTGAAGTCTGTTGTCGTTCCACCCGACAAGAATGCCACCGGAGGCTCCTACAACATCTCTAGATTTGCAAACAATAACCCTCCCAGAGCTCATCTCAAGAAGGCAGAAGGGCACGAAACTTTAAACTCCTGAATACATACCACATCTA
Organism: Chamaelirium japonicum; assembly: GCA_947650365.1. Classification (NCBI taxonomy): domain Eukaryota; kingdom Viridiplantae; phylum Streptophyta; class Magnoliopsida; order Liliales; family Melanthiaceae; genus Chamaelirium; species Chamaelirium japonicum. The sequence continues at coordinate 31,889 of CANTAL010000208.1, forward strand.
CCCAATGCATTTTAACAAACATCCCAACAACTTGACGCTTCTCCAAGCCCCCCAATCCCCTAACATCCTAACTCAAAATCTCATAAAGAAACAAAAGACACCTATAAAGACCTATACTACACACCATACGAACAAGTCAGCTAGAGGGCCCCGTCCTCTCCCGCTCCATGGCACGAATCACCGCCCAAATCAGCCTCGCCGACGCTACACAGAAGCCTGCGCGAACACACATTCTCATGCAAAAGCTAGCATTGGTGTACTCTCTTGTTCTTACTTTTAAATTTTGTTGTACTTTCTTTTAGCATAATACAAGAATTCGAGTATAAAGAACGGCTAATTTTTAAAAAAAGTAAGTCCACTTTTTGATGACAAATAAGATTGTTGTCCAAACCAATGTCAAATAACTTACAGTAGCTATATGAATGCCGAAAAGGCCACTGTCATTATATATGCTACTAATTGCCGAGATGGACTGCACTTGTCGATATTCATTTAGGACACGTAGATCTGCATCAACACGGTATTACTCAATTTGATTCAATTATATTGAAAATAATTCAGAAATTTAATGAACTTAGATCCAAATACAAAAGGTAAATAAATGACAACAAAATCAAGAGACATTATAATCAACAAAATTATTGGAAGATAAGTACTTTCTTTCAATGTTATAAAAACCCATGTGAGTTTCTATTAAACAGAAATATTTAACTAAATGAGAAAAAAAAACTCCACCAAAGCAATTGCCATATAAACTCACCAAAAAAACAAAAAATATATCAAACTATTTGATAACGGAAGTTTTGATTCTTCGAGAAAACTGTTCTCTACCTACGATGTAAATGGTATCTGATGATAGACCAGTTTGGATCCCAAAAGTGAACCAGTTGAGCATATGCGGTCAGATCTGCACCCATAACAAGATAGATGATCTGATAACAATCATCATGCACATTCTATTCCAATATGGATGGGAAAAGGTTTTCACGCTCTAGTAGCGCATGCATTAACCCTCCTAGGAGGTGAGCAGCTAGCATGGAGGAACGGAATAAGAAAAATTCACACCAACCACTACTTACCCAGGATCCAGTCATGTCAAATCTTTTTGGTCAAAGAAGAATAGTCACTAACAGTCCCTTCCCTCCCAGTGCAATGTTCACAAAAAAGTTGAATGCAGCAAAAAACAGTGCAGAACACTTGCACATCTAGCAAAACCCATCCTACAATGTTACATGCAGCAAAAAAAAGTGCAGAACACTTTCACTTCAAGCAACACCCATCGTACAACCAGGCTCCCCAACAAATAAATAGCCTGTTATGTTATATCTGTAAATTTAATGTGTACTATTTCTTCTACCACCCGCAACAATGCAGTGCTAAAGAAATTATTTATGATGCAAAAGGAAACCAATACCCCCAAAAATGACCCATCATCCACCGTCTATAGCTGGTTCCGCTCCTCTTTTAGTGGGTTTTTTTCCTGAGGGATTCTTTGGTAGACATTTAGGGTCCGTTCTTTTGGTGAGTAAAATAGGTTGGACATTGAGTTACAAGGGGGCCGGGTAATCTCACTTTGTATCATGTTGTTTTGGCTAATATCGTGGGTAAATGAATTTCCAAAATTCCTTTTTTTTCCTAGTTTGGTGGCACATTAGAGTCCCACCAAAATTGGCCGGACATTGATTGCCCACCAAGGGCGAGACATTATTTGCCCGAAGAAAAAAAAGGAAACACTTATCCAACGAAAATATATTTCCAACCCATTTAAGTCCAAGGGAGAAAAGAATAGATGAAATGAATGTCACGGAAAATTTAGATAGATTTGTCCAGCAGAAAAGAACGTGGGACATTTAATTTCTTGAGACATCATTGTCCATGCCCATGAATGTCTCAAGCAAATGAATTTTCTATCCCATTTATGTCTCACCAAAAGAACGGACCCTTATAGCCTTGTTGCACCGGAAATGCTAGCTCGCCTTTGACCTTGTCACATTTATTCTCAACACGCCTTCGTCAATTCTCTTGGATGATGTTTGTGGAGTAGGACATAGTAGTTAGTAAGAAAGAGATTATACTTAGTATTAGACTACTAGTAGTAGTAGGATAGAAAGGTCGGGGTGAGTTAGAGATCTTGGCATAGGTTTCAAAGATTCGAAAGAGCTTGGAGGACCTTGAGAGAGGGATTAGAGAGGCTTGAGAGAATGGCGAGAATTAGAAATGGATTAGAAGCGAGAAGGGCAAGGGGTATAAATATTGATTGAAAGGGGGTGGCTATTTTCGGGAGAGAAATTAAGGAAAAAGGGAAGAATTGAACATTGTCTACAATGGCAATCTTTGCTCTAGAACACAAGTACGTGCAAGTTTAGATATTCATAGCCATCAAGTTATTGGCCAGGGTTGAGTTGTAATACATCTAAGTATCAACTATATCTTGCAATGTAATACTAAGACAACGGATAAAGATTAAAGAAGTTATAGATTATATTATATGTTAAATAATTTAGACAATTAACCTCGAGTTATTCATGTTTAGTGTAGATTATTAAACTAATATTTTATATAGGAACATGATGAATATGCATTGCAATGGTACAATGAGGATCATGGATGGGGCAATAAAGAATTACCACCAAATCGGCTGGGTCAGCCTATTAGTCCAAGATGCCCAACCCCCTCTAGACTGATCTTTGGTTAATGTTAATAGCCCATGGGCCAGGCCAAGGCTGAGAACCTAGCATGCTTGTTTAATTGGCCGCCTAGTATTGGGCTTCGTTGTATAATAGGATTGTATATGGGCCATAGAGTTAAATCTATTTGATGTGTACACGTTTTCTTGAGCAGTGAACATAATGACTCCTGGAATGATAATAATTGGGTTCGAAAATCCTCCCCCCCCCCAATGGGAGTCTTCAACGTGTACACTGGTTCCTTTAGGCAACGCCTTTTTTAGTCGGCTACAATAGTTGTGGTTGATGCTTCACAAGTCTCATTTCATCTTCTATGTAATAACTACTATTTTATATGTAATAATTATTGTTATTTCATCTTATTTGTAATAACTACGACTCTATCTTTAGCTGTAATTTCTTCTTAGCTGTGACAACTGCTACTCTTATATGACTTGTGTGATGTTTGCTTGGTAATCATTGACATGCATGTCAATGATCGAGGATTATCATGAATCTGTTCATGGTATAAGAGTAGCATTTATACGCTACTCAGTGCAATATATATATATATATATATATATATATATATATATAGGAAAATGGGTTCCTATGACATGTAGCGTCATTTAGAACGTTCGGATTTTTTATGAGGATGATCACCCTATCTTAGATAGGACACCCACAAAAAATCGGCACATTCTAAAACTTCTAGGAGCATCAAATATGTTTTCAATTTAATAATTAAAATGGATGGCCGATAAAGCATCTAGCAATTGATGCCCCAACAAGTTTAAGAATGCGTTGATTTTTTGCGGACATTCTATCTAAGGTAAAATGATCATCCTTACCAAAATTCAGCACATTCTAAACCAGTGTTCAAAAACCCGGAACTCGGACTCGACACGGTAAGTATATATATATGTATATATATATATATATATGAGGAATGATAAAATGCGGCGTGCGGTGCATGCGGTGTCGCACCGTAGCCGTCTGATGCACCGCTGCGTGCATCGCACGCACCTCAGCGGTGCATCAGACGGCTGCGGTGCGACGCCGCACGCACCGCACGCCGCAGCCTAACACGCCTCTCTCTCTCTCTCTCTCTCTCTCTCTCTCTCTCTCTCTCTCTCTCTCTCTCTCTCTATATATATATATATATATATATATATATATATATATATATATATATATATATATATATATATATATATATATATATATATATATATGTGTGTGTGTGTGTGTGTGTGTGTATTTTTCAAAAACTCAAAATAGTAAATAGCCAAAGTAAGACCAAGTCGGACCGAGTGACAGCCCGAGTCACAGTTGGTCAAAGTTTCGGTCCGAGTCAACACTATTTTCGAATGAGTCGAGTCGACTCGGGCGAGTCGAGTCGAGTCAGATCGAGTTTTGGTACTATGTTCTAAACGTTCTAGCATTACTAATTCACCGTATGTCATAGGGTATTCCCTAATACCTTGTCATAGCCATAGGAAACCAACCCTATATATATACTAGTAATGCTCGTGCCTGTCGGCATGCCAAAAATTTCCAGGGCGAGGACAACATTTTGAGGAAAGTGACAATACTTAAAAAGTGGCCAAAATTTTTTGAGGGAGGTGATAATATTTTGAGGGTAGAATCAAAATATTTCAAGTGCAGCAAAAGAGTTCGAGGCAAAAAATTTTGAATGCATGCAAAATATTTTGAGAGCATTGCAAAAAATTTATAGAACAGTGACAATATATTGACGATGGTGACAGTTACACGACAGTCTTGAGAGGAGAGGACTACACGACAGTCGCGGGTCCCAATGGCATGACTCTGAGAGAAAAGATGGGGAACAGAGAGGCTGTAAGGACGGGGAACAGAGAGGCTGTAAGGTCGGTCGCCTTGTCGACCTCGGCATGGCGTGGTGACAGGGCGTCGCCACCGTCACCCCGCCAACCTCATCGTTCTCGCTCACCTCATCCTTACTGCCGTCCTCGGCTCCTGCTACGGCATCCCCTTCCTCGTCCTCGCCCACTCCACCTTCGACGTCTGCGGCGCGCATGTCCCCTCCCTCTTTCACACTCTTCCCATATTGGTGAATCGCAGGCGACAATGGTGATGATGGTGGTGGGCACGGGATGGCGGCTGCAGTGGTGGTGATGGTGGTGGTAGTGGTGGTGGTGGTGGTGGTGACGGTGGGAAGAAGGGGGAGAGAGAGAGAGAGAGAGAGAGAATACTAAAACCGAGCCTCGCTCGGCTTTTGCATTGACCAAACACCAAATTAAAAAATAATTAAATACTAAAACCCCAAATTCTAATATTGATAAGAGATATCATCTGATAATTTGATATATATATCCAGCAAACACATGTAACATAAAACAAAAAAATTACCCCATGTGGCCAATCTATGAGTGAATTGCACCAAAGACCGAGCATCAATATTTATCGATTAGATGATTGAACTTAAAATTGTTTAACACAGTTACAATATTTTTTGAACTCAATTTTGTGTGCTCCTAACAATATTTTTTGAATTCAAAATTTTTGAACACACGGATATAAATAAGAAACACAGTTACAATTTTTATTCTATATAAAGCAAAAAAAAAAAAACTGATATTAGTGGTGCTCTGGAGGTGGGTCCGGTTGGTGTTGGTTGAGGATTGCTGTGAACATAGGAGAAATACCAAAACAGAAAAATGGGAACACCAAAACAGAAAAATGGCATGGGTAACAACAATAAATAGGAAAAAAAAACATACAGAATAATCTATCATAGATAAAAAAAAACATTGGAATAGAATGCTGATTATTTCAGTGATTACCAACATATCACAGTGATTAAATCCAACAATTGTTATTCATTTTTTACACATACTACTGATATCAAAATATCACAATGATTGAATCCTCTCTCATCTCCCTTCTCTTTGATGTTGCTGCTATATCGGAAGGAGAAGAAAAAAATACAAAAAAAATACAAAGAGCTAAAAAGTAAGAAATAAAAAATCATTGGTCCCACCCATCATCTACCCCATTATTATCTCCCCATCTTCTTCTCCTTCCATTCTCACCCTCCTCTTTCTTCCATCTCTTTCTGATATGCAGAAAATGCACAGAAGCATCAAAGGGTAGTTGCTTATGTTGTTGTCGTAGTTTGGATCGACTGGCGGGATTAAATACCCTCATCATCTCCCGGCGAAGTCCTCAGCCTTGACGACCATATAAGAGTGAGAGAGATGATCACTAAAACCCAAAACAAAGGGATAAAGAAAGGAAAAGAAAAAAAGAAAAAAAAAAGATGATAAGCAAATACCTCACCTCGATTATCAATCGGAAAAAAAACACTTCAAATTCATTTTAGGTCGTTTGGGAAGCTATCAATCGGGTCGTTTGGGATCGGGATCTGGGTCAGGATGCAAGTCGGGGATGCAGATCTGAGTCATTCAAACCAGGAAAAACAATTAGAGAATGAGAGAGAGATAGAGAGAGATTTTCATTCTCCATTGTTGTGGTGGTTTGGATGGATCGGCGGGATTAAATCCCCTCATTATCGATCGGCGAAGTCCGCAACCTCGACCACATGAGAGAGAGAGAGAGAGATGATCAATAAACCATAAAACAAAGAGATAAAATAACAAAATAAAAAAGAAACTAAACCCAATTTTATCAAACATCATTATTTGGCATCGGCGGCGGCCATCGGAGAATAAGAAGGGAGAAAGGGGCCTACCTTGCTTCTCGGAGCGGAGGTGATGGAGAGGGCGGTGCGTGGTCCCGACTGGGCGAGAGGGGTGATGGAGGAGGAGAGCGCGTCGAGGAGGAGGTGCTTCCGTCCCCCCCCCCCCCCTCTCATTCACCGAGAGGGATCTCAAAATAAAAAGAAGAAGAGGATTGAGAGAGAGAGAGGGGGGGGGGGCATCCGAGCAGGAAAAGGGATTCAGAGAGAGTCCGTGCGATCGGGCGCGATTTGGGGAGGTTATCGTGGGATCGTGGGGCATGATTTGGGGTGTCTGTTAAGGAAAGTGTGGGTGGGCAGCATTTATTCAATAGCAAATTGAGCGGCACTCGATCAAGGTGAGGCCTATGTGCAACGGATGGCTGTGATTGTGTTGGCAAAATTGGTTGGTGGGTAGCTGTTCAGCTAGATTCAGTTGTGTTTAAATTCTCATTTACATCCCTTCCTCAATTGGCTGCTTTTGCCTCTTATCCGTGCAATCTCAAGCATATGAGTGAGGACTATGTGCAACGGATGACTGTGATCGTGTGGTTAAGAGTGGGTTAGAGAGTGACGATCACAACCGTTGTTTGTACCCCCTATAAAACTATCCCCTATTTTATATATATATATATATATATATATATATATATATAGAGAGAGAGAGAGAGAGAGAGAAACAAGATGCTACCTTCGAAAGCAGCGTTCTTCGCTGCTTTGACAGGTCGCCGGTGGCTATCAAGGCCATAAATGATGACAAAGGTCATCTGAACTCACAATCCGGAGGTGCTAGAAGTCACCGGAGGTGGTCGCCAACTACGGAAGTCGTCAGAGGTCACCGAATGAGCTGAGGTGATGAATGGATGGCTCACAATGGAAGTAGTCACCGGAGTTCTCTATCGGTGGACGCTGACAGGTGGTTTCAGCGGAGATCATTGGTGGAGGTGATCGAAGGTTATTGATGTTGATTTTGGCCGGAGATCACATATGGCGTGGCCGTGGCAGATTGTCAAAGCAGCAAAAATGCTGCTTTGAGAGGTAGCACCTCGGCCCTCATATATATATATATATATATATATATATATATATATATATATATATATATATATATATATATATATATATATATATATATATATATATATATATATATATATATATATATATATATATATATATATATATGGGTCAGGATCGGATGACCCAGCAAAATTTGACCCAGCAAATAACCCAGCACCCTTTGAGGCACCTAGAGGTTTTAGAACGGGCTGATTTTTTGTAGACATGTTGTCTATGATATGTTGATCATCCTCACAAAAAATCAGCCCATTCTAAAACCTCTATGTGCATCAAATGAGTTCTTCGAATCAACGGTTAAAATTGACAATCGAAAACCGTTGATTTGAAGAGCGCATTTGATGCACCTAGAGGTTTTAGAATGGGCTGATTTTTTGTGAGGATGATCAACATACCATAGACGACATGTCTACAAAAAATCAGCCCATTCTATAACTTCTAAGTGCATCAAAGGGTGCTGGGTTCTTAATGGGTCAAGATTTGCTGGGTCATCCGATCCTGACCCTATATATATATATATATATATATATATATATATATATATATATATATATAGTAATGCTCGTGCATGTCGCCACTGCTACGGGTGCGGCCACCTTTGGTAGCAAAAACAAATTCGGCTTGGACAACGAAATTTGTCAACAATGTCACATTCAGCTTGAGCGCCTACAATTGTCGACGACGTCAACAATCATCTCTGGCACCCTTTTTTGGCTATGGCGGCCAAAAAAAATTTATTCCCTATTTACCATATCCCCAACTGGATCCCAGAAAAACATTTCTATGGAAAGCCAGAAACATGATAAATTGTCGCCACCAGCAGCCACGACTGCCTTCGCCCCCTGGTGCCATGATCGCCACCATGTGAATTATACTCGTCTTTGGACATTTAATATTTTTTACTTTTTTTGAAGCATGGGTTTATTCATAGGAAGAGAGATGTAGACAAGCTCAAGTGTACATGAAGAAAGAGGAAAGTTGATCATTGTTTCAACTGTGCACGGATTTTGATGCAACCGATTGTGAAAATTTCTCCATCGTTATGTTTCTCTTTTTGTTCTGAACATTTTTTGTTTATTTTTCATCTCATTCTAAAGTATGGCATGAAAGTTATTAAGGTTTTTATTCTATGTTAAGCCTAGGTGCGAAAGTTGTTTGCACCATGTTATTAGTTGGGTTAGCCTGACTTTCCCGATGTGTTTCATTAATTAAAAGAATAAAGCATCATTGGATGATCCATCCGAGGGATGAGATCTGTTAATGTATAATAGATACGGGTCGGTTTCATGTACAGTCGGGTCGGGTTCACTATGTAATACGGTGTACATATATTGGGCTTAGTCCCTCAATGAAGAGTATTCTCATTCTCTCCATACCCTAGCCGCCATCTCCTAACATGGTATCAGAGCTCTAGGGTTCTCCAGCTTTGACGGTGACGACGACGACGATCTCCCCCCCCCCTCCTCTTTCGGCTCCGCAGCACCCCTCCGGCTCCCCTTCCGGCCCCGCAGCAACACCTCGGCTCCCCTTCGGGCACCACAACCCCCCTGGTTCCCCTTTCAACACCGCAGCCCCCTCCCCCTGCTCCTCTTCCGGCCCCGCACCCCCCCGGCTCCCCAAACGCAATTTAAGTTGCGTCAAAGGGCTAAGATCGCATCGAGAGCGAGAGGACGCATCCCAAAACCCTAGTCGCCGCCCCTCTCCGCTTTTCTCCTATTCCCCTCTCTTATAAATATGACACCTATGAAACCCTAGAGAAAAGCTATTGACAAAGAATTGAAACCCTAGTGTTTATTTCCAAAAAACAAAAACCTAGTGTTTGGAGAGTGCGTTTCTCGAAAACCTATTCTATTCCCCTCCACCATCATCTAGCCTCGTCATCTTGTTCTTCTTCTTTGCAAGTTTCTCCCTTACCATCACAACTTCATCTACAGTTTCGTGAGAGATCGGCATGAAGACTTCTCTTCTCCAAAGATTGATTCATCTTGGCTTCTTATCTCAATCTTCTTGACCAATACTCTCCTCTCTGCCACTTCATCCAAACTTTCAAGCTATTTGGGAAAGGATTCAGGCGACATCAGTGCAGATTCGAAGGCACATACTCATCATCTATTGCACCCCATGGAAGTATTCATCGATCTTCTTCAGTTTCTAGTGATCCATACCTTTATTAGAAATCGTTCTCTCTTCTTTCTCACTGCTGTTCTAAAATTCTTGCATTAAGTTGATGGTAGGGTTCCCTGCTCCAACAACTTGTTTATTGGAAGGTGCCATCATGAATCCAAGCCTTGTGCATTGATTAACTTTGCCAATAAAGTCCTAACTTCTGACCACATTAATTAAGGTAATATCTTTGCTGCTAACTGATGCAGCACTTGTAAATATGTGTGGATAGCAGACCACTGGACCTGTAATTATACGTCCTTTGCTCCTAATCAATGTCACAATTATGGGAATATGGTCATTAGACCTTCCGTAGATGTTTTCTAAAGATTGTTTCTGTAACTTGCCATGGCTTTCTTGATTTTGCTATTTTCAATGTCCTTGGAGGGCACAGTTTGCATCTGAATTAAGTAGCATCCTTTATCAATTGATTCAATTCAAAATAGAAAAGAAAACAGACTAGCATGTCCTCTATCAGGTTTCATTTTGGTAGACACTACTTCTTCCATTACTAAAGAAAAAACACTCAAGTTCTTAGTCAATTAGTATATTGTCACGCTGGTCTCAATGGTTGGCAGAATTGCCGATTACTATTGTTTAGAAAAATGGAACATATGAAAGGTGCAATTTTCATTTATTGTAATAACTCTTTTGGAGATCCATTATATCAAACCAACATCTATGCGCATACAAAAAAAAGAAGGAAATAAATATTTACACATTACAGGCACCGTATGGTCATTTATTGCATCTAGAACTTGATTAGGAGTATAACTACGAGGATGCAAATTTTACAGTAAGAAGCCTCATTGAGTATGCAAGAAAATGTATCACAAGTTCATTAGGTCAGAGACTCACAAAGCCGAGAATGCATCCCCTTCCCAGGACCACCAGCAGAGAATGAACCACCCCCTCCCATCAGAGTCTGTTACAGATTAGCACTATTTATATAACAGCCCAAATTTCTAAGAACACAGGCCGTTAGAAATAGAGAAAACCAAGAAAGAATGAGCAAAATAGAATGGAAGTTAACATATATGATACCAAGACCAGCCCATGTTAGTAATGTTGATACCTGCAGAACAGTCACGGCTGTAACATCTTTCTCTTGATGCCAGCCCCCTGGAACTTCAAAAGCCAACGCCACATGGGTCCTCTACCAGAAGGACAGATCAGATTTGGTCGGCAGGAAATGAAAAAAAATAGCAGATACTGCAGCTCAGTATATGCGGATAACTATATACCTCTGAGTCAGCTTTGTGCCTGATGTCACCACCGGAATAAGTAGACTTTGGCACCTCCACAGGTGGACCTCTATGTAAATCATACAACAGAGGTTCTGAAATAGCTAACAAATGTTCATGATCCACTCCAAACACCGCCAAAACCATGCGATTAGCAGTATAATTTTCCTGTCATATTAATACTGTTGTAGGCATTGTGGTTCTGCAAACTACCAGTGTTCACATAATCTTTGAAGAGAGAAATAAAACTTACGTAATAGAACTTCCAGAGAACAGATCCATCTATGGTTTCTAAAACTGCCTCAGGGGACATCAGTGGATTTCCCAATGCGCCAGAATAGCCAGCAACGTGGAGTGATTCCAAAAGAAACTGCTGGGGGTCCTTTATTGCTTCTCCAATTTCCGATTTAACTTTAGCTAACTGCACCAACAATCACCTTAGAAACCCAACCAGGTAATGCAGAGACGAACAACATAAAAGAACAGAAAATGATAGTAAAGTAATTCATGTCAAGTACATAAGTCTAACCTGTTCTTCTACCTCGCTGTCAAGAAAAGCAGGGTTTTTAACGCAGTCAATAAGTAACTCGACCGCTTCTGGCAGGTATGCCTTTAAAGTGTCATAACCGTATGCCATCTGTTCACGTGAGGCAGATGTACCCACATTGCCTCCAGTTGCCTCTACCTCACGTACAATTCTCAAATGGCTACGGTTTTTCGTACTTTTAAAAGCCAGCCTTTCTAGAAGATGGGTAATGCCAGCAGATTCCGCTGTCTCATATACAGAACCAGAATCAACGTATATCCCTACACAGGCAGCAGGCCCCTGCCCATAAAGCAGATTTAGAAGAATATATATTGAAGGATGTGTAACATAATTTACATATTCAATATTTTGATCAAAAACCATGTACACTAGGTGAATGCCAGGATCCAGCCAAGGCAAACTTGGAAGGTTATACAAGTTATAATAAAAACACTAGTTAATCTAAGCGGTACCCAAGGTTTACCGAGTCAGAATAAAGTACCAGACACAGAAAAGAACGTATGTTTGCATACCAGGGCATCTTCAGACACAATCTTCAAACCATTGGGAAGTGTTGTAATTTTTGTAGGATAACGTTTTGCAGTGTCTGGAAGGTAGGGAGGAAGCTCCAGCTGAGGCAAAGGATGCAAAAGAGGAGGCATGTGCTTTGCATAGCTCCCTTCATGCCAGGAAAGAGGTTCATGCGACAAATGTCGAGATGGGACATCATGACGCTGGGTCATCTGATGGTGCATACTGACGCATGCCGCACGTTGAGTTCCATTCTCAAAAGGCTATCAGGAAATGAAAGATAACATTAAAAAGGCAGGTTCAATCATAGTATATAATGTTTAACATTGGGGGGAAAGGCATATGGTAATCTGATCAAAGAAGCAAGGGAAACAATTGCATCCAATAGAAGTCAAATGTTCACTAATAGATCACACTCATGTTATTTGAAAAACAACAATTTAAAAATTATAAATGTAAAATCTGCAAATGCACCTAGTTCATTGTCAAGTAATAACATAGAAGATTACTTTTTACAAACAACTATCATCAATCACCCTGTAAGTAGGTGCAAATGATATATCCATAGGTTTTAATGTATAGTTTTTAATGTTGAAAGCACACCAATAATTGTTTTGTCAACAAAGTGGTATGCATCATACTATAGTATAAAACATATGCTAGATATAAGGTATGGTCATGTATCAACATTAGTAGCCCCTCTTAAACCAACAATGGGTCATATCAAAAATGACCTTCCGAAGAGTAATGATAAGCATTTGATTGTGTGGACCTTCTCAAGGAACATAAGCACTAGAATAGACGATATTAGAAGTAATGAGTGTCTCGCAAAGTAATGGGGATGAACAAGATGGCCATCATCTTGGTATTCTTGATGCACTCAAGGATCACATGATAGTTAGCAACCTTAATAGTTAATAAGGCTTCAGTTGCAGTAATCAAGGAGGGAATTCATACCAGATCCATACGTTGAATCCGAAGGAAACCGTGAAAAGGAGATCTTATGTAGGATTGAGAAAAAAATTAAAGAGGAATTTGAAACTATACTCATTATTTTTAAGAATATTGAAGGAGGATATTTTTATATAGGGCCTTTTCATTTGTAAATAATATTGAAGAAGGAATTTATTTTTATAGGAGACTTGAATGGATGTTTAAGGGATAGGATTGTATGAGTGTACAATGTACATAAGGAGTGTGGTTTGGAACAAAGAATGAGATGGGAGGCATGATACCTAAAATTGATGTGGCATGCGCATATGACTTCACTTTCGCTAGTACATAATTGAAAAAGGAGCAAACAGTTAGTGTCTTCCAAGATTTTGTGTCCATTCATCAATTAAAACATGGCTAAATTGCACATAGACCGCTGTAGTTTGACCGATTATCACTTACACCCCCTTGTGTTTAAAACCCTTCAAATACCCTCCTATATTTTGAAAAACCATACACATAGACCCCTCTGGAGGCCCTCTGAAAGGGGTACAAGTGATGTGTTTTTCAAACTATAGGGGGGTATTTGTAAGATTTAAAATATGAAAAGATGTAAGTGATAATCAGTCAAACTACAGCGGTAAATGATAATCAGCGGATATTATATAATCCCCCTCTATCCTTTTCTTCAAATACCATCATTCATAGCAAGGGATGTCTCAATTAAGTAAGCAAAGAAGCAATGCCAATGCCTGCTTCCATCAGGCACCCATGTGGTGAAAGATGGAAAGAACAAATGATACACACAACTCAATCCCAAGCCGAACCGAACCGATCCGAGCCGAGCCGAACCAAACCAAACCGAGCCAAGCCAAGCTGAACCAAACCAAACCGAGCCGAATCGAACCAAGTACCAAACCGAACCAAGCCCAACCGAGCCGAGCTGAACTGAGCCGAGCCGAGCCGAGCTGAACCAAGCCGAACCGAACCTAGCCGAGCCAAACCTAGCCGAACCGAACCGAGCCAAACCAAACCAAAGCGAACCAAGCAGAGCCGAACCGAACTCAATTTGCACAAGATCCTGGCCCACACTTTGTATTCTTTACCTTCCGATTCATGAATATAAAATCAAAACCATGGATCATGAGATTTACTAGTTAATCAGCTCATTTCATTGATCATAATAACTCAACTTACACAAGATCCTGGCCCGCACTCTACAGTCTTTACCTTTCAATTCATGATCACGGCTATATAAAATCAAAACTATGGATCATGACTCATTAGACTATTCTAAAAGCTTATTTCAGGTGTAGATTTTAAATCAAGTATCTACTGTTCTTCATGATGCTATTGCAATTATCAACGATTGAACTTTCAAATAATGGTTGCTTTGCTTTGTATTATCCCTAGAAAGGATTTGACTACCCAAGTTCAGCTCATTTCGTTGATCATAATAACTTAACTGGCACAAGATCCTAGCCCGCACTCTGCATTCTTTACCTTCCGATTCATGATCACGGCTATATAAAATCAAAACTATGGATCATGATGACTCATGAGACTATTATAAAAGCTTATATCAGGTGTAGATTTTAAATCGAGTATCTATTGTTCTTCATGATGCTATTACAATTATCAACGGTTGAACTTTCAAATGATGGTTGCTTTGCTTTGTATTATCCCTAAAGAGGATTCGACTATCAAAGTTGTATACTAAGAGTAGAAAGATCATGATGCTATATATATCTTACAAATACATATGCCATGATGGGTGCATGGTATATGTTCATGGATCCAAAGGTCCTAACCGAACTGCCTAGGTGTTTTGCCCTCCATCGCCTCGCCTAGGCCCTAGGCACTCCAGAAAAGCGGCCAACTCCCAGGCGGAGCTAGGCAGGGCAAGGCGGTCGCCTAGGCGGTCTAGGCAGGGCAAGGCGACTGTCTAGGCGGGATCAGGCTGGCCAGGCGGACCAGGCGGGCTGAGGCTGGCTAGGCAGAATAGGCGGGCCAGGCGGACTGAGGCTGGCCAGGCGGACCATGTTTACTTTTGTTCTTGTTAATCACTCAATCTTGAGTTATGGTTATATACTTGTTCTTTAAAATAATGGTTTGGGATAATCTTGAACTTATATTAATTTTTAAACATATATATTATATAATATCAAAATAATATTTAAAAAAAGGCAAGACGCCTAGGCACTAGGCGACCCCCCGCTGCTCGACTAGCGCCTAGCGCTTTTTAGAACCTTATGCGCATATCACAGATTAATACAACAAAAGCTACATGAAAATCCAAAGAAAAAAGAAGATGATAGAAAAATCTTACGGGAAGTTTGAAATAAGTCCTTTTTGAGAGATGACTTTTAGTTGCAAGTCACGTTAATTTCGAAATATAGCTCAAGTCCCGCCCGACAAATATATACTCTTTCTGAAGACGAATGTATACTCTTTCTGAAACAAATGTATACTCTTACTGAAGACGAATATATATACAGTATCTTTCTGAAGACGAATATATATACAGTATCTTTATGAAGAATGTATACTTGTAGGGACCTTAGCTAATATAGCAAATTATAGTGTCCTGCAGCTAATATTGCAAAATAGTTAAGGACCTATAGCTAATTTACCGAAAATCTTAGCTAATAGAAGGGGAGACTGACCTTTCTGAGAAGAAACCGATTCAAGGAACGAAACATTTTCGCTAAACCCTAGACAGAACCCCTCTCTCCCTCCCTCCCTCTCGGTATGGACTCTTTTTCGCACTCTTCTTATCGATACAATATGCAGCCAAACGTGGTGCGTCCGTCCCACTGAATATCTTCTCCTCCGGGGATGAAGGAGAAGCACAAAGGGGGCACTCCGGGGATGGATTCCGGCGAGAAGGTGGCCGTGGTTTTGATTATCAGTGGCGGCGGAGACGAGCGGCGCCAAAAGCGGTGCTCGATTGAGGACGACGAGGTATTCCGGGATTGAATTGGCAGCGAGGGTTTTGGCGCTGCAATTTGCAGAGGTTTTGGGAAATTCTATTCACACCCCAAAATTGAAATTAATGAGCATATATACCCTCCTTCCTCTTTGGTTTCCCGTGCACCCCCTCAAAAATTACAACCCCAAACTACCCCTCCACCTCAGTCCCCACCTCCAACTAGGGTTGGCAATCCTTGACCCGACCCACCAACCCGACCCGAACCCGACCCGAAGTTAGCGGGTTTGGGTTTGGCCTAAATGGGTTCCGGTCATAAATGGGTCAACCCGATTGACCCGTTTATTTAATGGCTTGGGTTCGGCTTTGTACTTATAACCCGACTTGACCCGTTTACCAAATGGGTTGTGTCAACCCGACCCAACCCGAACCAACCCGACCCAACCCGGCCCAATCCGACCCGTCTTGACCCAACCCAACAGGTTTACATGGGTTCTGTTGATCCAACCCGAGCCAACCCGACCCGACCTGTTTAGTAAACGGGTTAAACGGGTCGGGTTAGGTCAACCCGTTTATTAAGCGGGTCGGGTTTGGGTTTAAGTTTTTGACTCATTTATTAAACGGGTCAGGTTCGGGTTGGGTGTTTTGCCCTTATACCTATGTCTCAACCCGACCCGACCTGACCCATTGCCACCCCTACCTCCAACTCCAGCCCATCCCATACCCCACCTCATTGGTGTGAGACCACCCCATACCCCTGTCCTCCTCCTTTCCCTTGACATACCCCACCTCCTATACCTCACCTCCATACTCATACTGCAACAACTCCATCGTCGGCACCTTCGTCGAGGCCCCTTCCTCCTCCCATTTCTCTTCCTCATCATACCCATCGATCATCATACCCCACCCCCCATGCCCATACCCTACCACACTATCAAACCCTCCGTGGTTCGACAGTCTTCCACCGAACAGAGTTCGGCAACATACTACTGAACATATTGAAGATCATTCGGCGGTATGTTACCGAATGTTCTTTTGTAAGTTCGGTCATGTGTTGCCGAATGTTCTTCAATATGTTTGATGGCTTTGATGAGGGCCTGGATTATGGGCATGGTTGGTGGTGTATGGTGATGGCTATGGCAAAGGGAAGAAGAGAGAAAGGTGTGGAAGAAGAGGGTCAGAGAAAGGGTCTCGACGGAGGTGATGGTGTATGTGTGGGTGCAAATTTTGGCAAGAAGTTTGCAAACAGCAGGACCCACCGGCCCTGCCTGGTGGGCCCACAGAGACTTTCGCGGGACCCACCGGCCCTGCCTGGTGGGCCCACAGAGACTTCCGCGGGACCCACCGGACCTGCCTGGTGGGCCCACAGAGACTTTCGCGGGACCCACCAGTCCTGCCTGGTGGGCCCACAGAGACTGTCGTGGGACCCACCGGCCCTGCCTGGTGGGCCCACAGAGACTTCCACGGGACCCACCGGCCCTGCCTGTGGAGTCACCCAAATATGATAGCAGAAACCGCCATTTACCCCCAGATTCACTCCTCGGGAATTCTATAAATAACAGAGCCTTCTGAAGAAAAAGGGATCGAAAATCAAAAATCCGGATCTCAGTTCCAAAACCAGAGCTATGGAATTCCAGCTTTCCATTCTCTAATTCTCCTCGATCTTCTTCTTGTCTCTGGAGAGGTCGGAGATACTTCAGTAACACTCGGCCTGTCGATGTTACTTCAAACCAAGTGATAGTGAATTCGGGTTGCTCCCTATAGCACGGAGAAGTAGGCTTCGGCTGAACTCCGAGATCACATCTTGTGTCAACATTCTCTCTATCTAAAGAACCAACTCAAAGTCTATAAGGCCTCAGCCTTCAAACATATCTTGCAATCAACAGATCGACCAACAATCTCCTATTCGACTTCAATTGACTGGTGAGGCAGAGTCTTCGGATCGGCACGAAGATTTTTCCCCCACAGTTTTATCTTGCAACCAACAGATTGACCAACGATCTCCTATTCGACTTCAATTGACTGGTAAGGCGGAGTCTTCGGATCGGCACGAAGATTTTTCTCCCACAGTTTGGCGTCGTCTGTGGGATCGAGCGAGAAGCCAAGTTCGCTCTACAACAACTATTAGATCGGTTGAGCAGACAACCGATCTAGATAGTCAGACTTCCTAGCCCCTTCGATTGAACAGACAACCGTTAGGACGTTGGCATTCTCGTTGCACCCTTCGCTCTTTAAATAGTGAGGATGAAGCATCAGGGTCAACCAGAAGGAAGTAACACTCGTCAGCCTCGCTCGGAGACTCGTTCAATGAGTCAACGGCTCAATTTTGGATAGCCCCTTGCTGTCCCCGAAGTGGGGGTTCGCTCAGGCAGCGGGAGATCGGTCGATCGACCGGTCGCACCACCTCTCCGCCAATCAATTGGGCAGACTGCCCCTGCTCCTGCTGAAGACCCTCCGTCGACCTACCAAATCTCAGCGGTCGACTATCAACTGCTACAACTGACTAAGCAGAATGCCGCCCCTCACTGCTGAAAGGGATGCGCTCAAGAATGCAGCCTCCGAAGCCGGGATTGCTCTTCCTATCCCCTTGACTAATGAGAGGGTCGATCTACCACGGCAATCGATCCACTCCGAGCCATGGAGATCAATGGGCATTGATGCCCTTGAGAGGATTCGTCGTGACTCAACTCCCTCTACTGCCCCGTGGAAGCAGAGTGTTTGGGATCGCACCGACGATGAGTCCTCCCAATCCTCTTCTGGTCGCAACTGTGACAGGAGGATACCTTCAAAGCCCGGCTTATCGAGAAGGCATCAAATGAAAGGAGCGCCCTCAAAGATTAGAGCTTCTCCATCCATCCCACTTCAACGGGGAGCCGGAACGGACCTTCGTCATCGACTCCAACCGGCTGACACTCAAAGGCCCGAGCAAGACCTCGCAATCTTGCCTCTTGACTTGCACCCAGGTCGAGGGCATGGTCGAAGGGAAGGGTACTCCTCCGCTGGACCTCTCCATCGGAGCCTGTTCGAGTCGACCTTTCCAAGGGGATGGAGAACTCCCACTCTCCCCAAGTTCAATTGCCTCAAGGGAGATCCAACTCTCCATATACTCGCCTTCAAGCAAGCTCTGATGCCACACGAGGAAGAAAACAACATGCTCTGCCGCACCTTTGCCGGGAGCCTCGACGAGCCTTCCCTCGATTGGTACCATAATCTCCGCGCTGGGTCCATAACCCAGTTCGGAGTATTGGCTAATCATTTCGTGCAACACTATCAGCTCAATTTGAAGCCGGAGAAAAAGCTCGACTCCCTCTACCGGCTGAGGATGGGTGCTGACGAGAGTCTCCGCAGCTTCACAAGGAGATTCCGCAACAAGCACGCCGCCCTCTCAGGAAGACATTTGGACGATGAGGCTATCATGCTAGCCTTCCAGAATGCTCTCCGTTTCGATCTCCACATCTACAACGACTTTATTCGCAATCCTCCTCCTTCCCTGGGTTCGATGTTTGATCGAATACAAAGGGAAATTGAGGTTGAAGATGATCAAGTCGCCCGAAAGGAGCGAGAGATGAATCGAAGACCCATGGAGAGAGAAGCCCCTAAGTATGCCGCCAAAGCTCACAACACAAAGGCAGGGGTCCCTCCTGCACCCAAGCGGTCAAGAAACGATGGACGTCGATCTCCCTCAAAAAAGACCACTTTCACCAATTGGAATCTATCGATCGAGCAAATCCTCGACTGCATTCAGCACGAGGAGTTCCTCCGGAGGCCTAATCCTCTGCAGCCCGACACTAAAGTCACCGCAGATAAAACAGTCTACTGTGATTTCCATCGCAGTCATGGCCATCCTACCGACAAATGCTTTCGGTTGAGATACCACCTCGAGGATCTGCTACGCGAAGGCCATCTTCAAGAGTTCGTCAAGGGCGGACAAGATCAACGCCGAACCCCCACAAAGGGGAAAGAGGCTTGCTGGGTCCATCAAATCTCTTCCAACCGATCGCTTATCACCGTGAGTGCCAACGTATTTGGCATTCACGGGTCGTTGCACAACCAATCGCTAACCGGGAAGGAAGTCGATCGGCAAGTTCGACGCATCTTCCACGTTCGCTCTGCAGCAAACAAGGAAAACACCTGGATCGAGAAGCCTGTCAAAGGCTTAGCTTGGCCCTCCATCGTTTTCAATGACGTCGATCTTCAAGGAGTTCATACTCCACATCAAGACCCCCTGGTCCTGAAACTCATCATCGACGGCAGCACCGTTAACCGTATCCTGATTGACACCGGGAGCTCAATCGATATTATATACTCAGACTGCTTCAAACGTCTGGGACATAAATACTCAAGTCTTGAAGTCGTCCCAACGGTAATTATGGGCTTCAACGGGGAACAAAGCATCCCAATGGGTGAATCAAGGTTCACCCTCGACCTTAGCCGAGAAACTCGAGTCTCGGTAAGGTTCGCGATCGTCGAGGGGACATCCAACTACAACATCATCCTCGGCCGACTGTTTCTCCATCAGATCAATGTCATCTCCTCCTCTTACCATCAACTCCTCAAGTTCGCAACAGGAGAAGGTATTGTCTGTATCCGAGGAGATCAACAAGCCGGGCGATCTTGCGAAGCCGCTGCTGCGAGAACAGATCGCAAGATAAACGTCGCTCCCCCAAAGCGACCCAGAGATGAGGCTGGCCCTTCTTCAAGGTAGCAACCAAAGGGGACTTCACTATCCGAGCCCCCACCAGTCGAGTGGGAGGTATCGCCCTCGATCAAAGAAAACATTCCAATCAATATCGGCAGTGGAGATCTCCCTCAAGAAACATTCATCGGTACCGGTCTTAGTGACGCAGAAGCGCGAGACATGGTATCCTTCCTTCAAACCAACATCGATGTCTTCGCCTGGTGCTTCGAAGATATGCCTGGGATCAATCCAGATGATGCTTGTCATCGGCTCGCAATCAAAGAAGAAGTGAAGCCTGTCAAACAAAAGCCACGTACAATCCGACCAGAACTACAAATTACAGTTCAAGAGGAGATAAGTAAGCAACTCGGAGCAGGCTTCATTCGTGAAGTAGAGTACCCTACTTGGATCTCCAATATAGTTGTTGTCCCAAAGAAAAATGGGAAGGTCAGAGTGTACATCGACTTCACCAACCTCAACAAGGCTTGTCCCAAAGATCCATTCCCCATGCCAAGAAGAGATAGGCTCGTCGATGCCACTGCTGTAAGGAGCTCCTATCTTTCATGGATGGATACTCTGGGTACAATCAAATTCTACTGCATCCAGACGATCGAGAGAAGACATGCTTTATGACTGACCGAGGACTCTACTGCTACAAAGTAATGCCCTTTGGCCTCAAAAATGTTGGATCTACCTATCAACGTTTAGTCACAAAGATGTTCGAAGATCAAATCGGGTGCAACGTCGAAGTCTACGTCGATGACCTTCTCACCAAAAGCTACAAACGGGAAAGCCACCTCTCTGATCTGGCAGAGACATTCCAAGTCCTCCGAAAATACCGCATGAAGCTCAATCCAGCCAAATGTGCTTTCGGAGTTCAATCGGGCAAATTCCTAGGTCACCTCATGACCAGGAGGGGCATCGAAGCTAACCCCGACCAAATTCGAGCCATTCTGGATATGCCATCACCTACGAATCGGAAGAAAGTTCAACGCCTCACCGGAAGATTAACAGCCCTCAATCGATTCATTTCAAAGTCTTCCGACAAATGCAAGCCGCTCTTCGACAAGATACGAAAGGCGGATACCTCAGGGTGGAGTCCCACCTGCGAAGAAGTCTTTCAAGACGTCAAGAGATATCTTGTGCGAGCTCCCATCCTAACAGCTCCACTCCCAAAAGAAGACCTCTGGCTCTACCTCGCCATCACCAATCAAGTAATCAGTGCGGTATTGGTCAGCAAAAGAGAAGGCATCGAACACCCGGTCTACTACATCAGCCATACGCTTCTTCCGGTTGAGACCCGTTACTCAAAGACGGAGAAGGTCATACTGGCCTTGCTCACAGCATCGCGCCGTCTCCAACCTTATTTTGTTTCCCATCAGATCACAGTTATCTCAGAACACCCACTCAAAGATATTATCGACAAGGCAGGTCGAGCTGGTCGAATGACCAAATGGGTGATCGAGATGAGTGCTCTTGGGATCCAGTTCGAGCCTCGTACTTTACTCAAAGGGCAGGCAATCGCAGACTTCTTGGCTGACTTCCCAGTTGAAGACCCCATAACGTGGGAGGAAGATGTCGACATACGCCTAGAAGACAAAGAGGAACCTCCACTCGGTCTGACTGCAAAGATCAATCCAAACCTTAAGGCTCCTACCATTGCACCAGCTAAATGGAAACTCTACACTGATGGAGCTTCAAGCATGATCGGTTCGGGAATTGGGATAGTCCTAGTATCCCCTGAACTTGGTCATCTTCAGAAGGCCACTCTCTTTGGATTCAACGCCACCAACAATGAAGCCGAATACGAAGCACTCATCTCCAGACTCGAAATGGCTGAATCCCTGGGGGTGGATCGACTCATCATCTACAGCGACTCCCAGCTAATTGTGAGGTAGATCAATGGGGAGTACACAGCAAGAGAAGAAAGGATGCAGCATTACTTGGCCCTAGTGCGACGTCTTCAACAACGTTTTGCTAGCACTGAGTTCATCCAAGTCCCGAGGGCAAAAAATCGAGAAGCTGATGCCTTAGCTAACACTGCCTCGGTTCTTGGAGACTCACTCGGAGGAAGGCAAATACAAATCGATTACCAAGAAGCGCCCAAGATTACCCCCGAGCAACCGATCATCGCTACCACGGAAAGATCTGGGGGTAAAGAACAGCTGGCCTTCAACCTTACCACAACAAACGAACTCAAAGATTGGAGACAGCCATTCTTCGATTTCTTTAAGCAAGGAAAGGTACCTGAAGTTACAATTCAAGCTAGAAGACTTCAAACAAAGCTTCCATGTTATAGTCTCCAAGGAGAAGATCTATATTTCAGATCGCACAACGGGATGTTACTCAAATGCATAGGTCCTTTGCAAGCAAAGGCAATCTTAGTTGACATCCATGCTGGAACCTGCGGGAACCATTCAAGAGGAAGATCTCTTGAAGCCAAGACGAAGTTGCAAGGCTACTACTGGCCAACAATAGCAAGGGATGCTCACCAAGTGGTTCAAAGATGCGAGCCTTGTCAACGACATGCTCGGGCCATCCATCTCCCAGCAGACGAACTCCACCAGTTGACAATCCCATGGCCTTTCTATCAATGGGGGTTGGACTTCTTGGGTCCCTTCCCACCAACACCAAGCAAAAAGAAGTATCTGCTGCTGGCCACAAATTACTTCACCAAGTGGGTCGAAACGGTGCCACTCTTTTAGGAGATTGACGATGAAGTGATCAAGTTTATCAGGCACAACATCTTCTCAAGATTTGGCACTCCACAAGTACTGATTGCTGACAACGGAGCTCAATTCGACTCCGACAAGTTTCGGGAGTTCTGCCTCAATAATGGGATCAAATTTTTCTACTCAACTCCAAGGTACCCTCAGTGCAATGGCTAGGCCGAAGCCTCCAACAGAGCTATTCTTAGTCTACTCAAGAAGAAACTCGATGACAAAAAGGGATTGTGGGAACAAGCCCTACCTGAAGTCTTGTGGGGATATCGAACCACTCCAAGAAGATCAACTGTGTTCTCACCCTTTCGCCTGACATACGGGTCAGAGGTAGTGCTCCCAACAGAAAACATATCGAGTACTTTGAAGACCAGAGTAGTCGAACAAGGAATTAATGAAGAGTTGCGAGTCAATGATTTGGATTTCTCTGAAGAACTACGAGACCAAGCGACCATTCGTGTTGCCAAGTATCAACAGAGGATCAAACGAGCATACGATCAAAAGGTCTACAAGAGACAGTTCCCGATTGGTTGCCTGGTCCTCAGAGCAGTTTTTTACAACACCAAAGAACACAGCAGTGGGAAACTAGCTCCCAAGTGGGAAGGTCCGTACATTGTCGAATCAATTGGAGGTAAAGGATCATATCGACTGATCTCACTAGAAGGAGATAGACTACCTCGAGCTTGGAATGCTAGACATCTCAAAATGTTCTATCCATGATGTAAATCCCATGATGAATAAAAGATGGTGTTTTCAAATGATCGTCTTCTTAATTCAAGTTCTGGAGCAGTTTCAAGTTATCTACATTCGAGTTCAAAATTATCTGCATTCAAATTACCAGGTCGTTTAACAAGTTTGGGTGCTTGAGTTGCGACTCAACCCTTTACAAGCAGATGTTAAATGGTTTCAGGTTGTGAAACAAAACAACCTTCAAGTCACTGGGTCAATTTAACAAGTTTAGGAGTTTGTGTTGCGACACTACCCCTTACGTACAAATGTTAAATGACCATCAATTACAATATCGTCTAACAAGTTTGGGAGCTTGAATTGCGACTCAACCCCTCACATACAAATGTTAAACGGTTTCAAGTTGTGTTACAACACAACCTTCAACTTTCAAGTTACTTAACAAGGGTGGGTGATTGAGTTGCGACTCGGCCCCTTACAGTCAAGTGTAAGTATATTCAAACATTCCAAGACCAGCCAGAACACAAACATTCAGAGAGATCAATACAAGAGACATGCAATTTCAAACACCAAAAAGATCTTTATTTCTCAAAAAGTTTGAGTACAGGAGTGAGCTTCTATATGTGAAGAGTTTACAGATACAACAAAAGAAAAGAGAGAATCAGTCAGGGCTTGGCCACACTTGGGGCACGCGACCTCTCTTCTTCGGATCCACCTCGAGCCTTGCTCGCTACAGATGCCTTCGAAGATTGGGCGGCACTAGCATGAACCCTGAGTGCTTCTACTGCCTTCTCCGCCGTTGCCCTGAAGCTCTCGCACTCAGCGCGTGTGTGCTCCAGCTCCTTAGTGAAGGCCTCCTCCTCGGCAGTAAGAGCAGCCTCCTTAGCAGCAAGAACAGCTTCCTTGGTGGCCAGTTGGCTCTTCAACTCCTGAAGCTCCACCGCTCGGTCGTGGGACAAGGTCTCGATCTTGAAAAACCGGTTCTTTAGTTCTTCGAGCTCATGACCTCGAGCCACATAGCTCTCGAGCCATCTCTTGCTCTCGAGCCTCTCCTTGCGAAGAGCCTCGATCTTGGCCTTCAGGGCCTCCTTCTTAGAGGACAAAATTTCCCTTAGCTTCACCTTCTCCTCGTTGGCAGCTTCTAATTCAGCCGTCAAGTGAGAGACTTCAGATGAAGCCCCCCACTCTCCAACCCTCTTGAAAAGCCACGTAGCGAACTTCAAGACAGCTGAATTCTGCAAACGATCAACAGAAAAGAGTTAGAAATATTTCTGGAGATACAATTCAAAGATCAAGTCAAGCTGATGCACTTACCACCACTTCGAGCCTATCGTAGGCTTCTTCGATCGTAGCCTCCGAAAGATTGCAAAGCTTCCGGATGACTGGAGTTGGGTGGTTGATATCAACCTCACCCAAATCTTTCAAAATCTGAGCTTTGCCAACAGGAGTATCTGCAATCAAGGCAAAAGCTCAAAAGAGTTAGAATATTTTCAAACATCAAAAGCGGTACAATCAAAACGGAAAGGCAATGAGGATATATACCTGTGGCATCGGCTCGGGACGCTTCGACCTTGCTCTTCCCCCGATCGGAGCTCCTACCTCTGGGAGTCGATCTCTCCTTAGCGGGGGATGCCTCGGGCTGAGGTTGGGGAGTCCCAGCCTCCACGCGGCTCCCTCCCTCCATGTGTGCCGGGGAAGGGACACCCCGAGGAGGAGTGATCTCCCCTTCTTCCTGCTGCCCGCCAGGCTCCTCGAGCCTAGCCATAATGGCAGCCATTTCCTCAGCCACTTGGGCAGCCAAAGGACATGACGAGAGCTGAGGTTGCTCAACCTCCAAGCCCCCGCTCGTCGTAGCGCCCTCGAGGCGAAAGGGGCTCGGAGGTATTTGGTCGAGGGGCGTGGGGTTGCTTCCAACCCCATCACTCCCTGAGAACTTGATCTTCAAGCGCGTTAGGCGCTTCTTCAATTCTTCGAAATGGTACGTGGGCGGCACCTTCAGGCCATCACCCACATCATCCATCACGTCTTCCATTCGACGGGCCTTAGCCTCGTCGATGGGGATGGGTTGAGACTCCTCATCCCCCCCTTTTTTGCCACGACCAGTGGGGGTGGGAGGAATTTCTTCCTCACCACCCCCATCTTCATCTCCTCCTCCACCGCCATTGTCACCCCCCGCATCGTCGTCGTCATCATCATCATCATCACCGACGTCATTATCATCATCATCGCCGTCGCCATCATCACCGTCGTCATCATCATCTTCATTTTCCTCTTCTCCTCCCTTGCCCTCTTCTTCTTCTTCTTCTCCCTTTTCTTCTTCTTCTTCCTCTCCTCCCTCTTCTTCTTTTTCTTTCTTCTCTTTTTCTTTTTCCTTCTCCTCGATGAAGACCTTCCTCTTCTTTACCTGGCCTCTGTGGTTTATCACCAGCCTCTCCTCTGTGGGCAGATGACGCCTGGCCCCATAAGCTTTCTTCTCGACCCGGATAGTTCTGACAATCTTGCCTGATTGAGGATCCTCCTCATAATCGGAGTACAAGACCTCGTTATCTTTGTACCGAGCCTGCAGTCGGTGGAGAAGGTTGGCGTTGCCGTGCCTGACCGGGCAGTTCTAAAACTGCTTCCATGATCGAGTGCCGCACGTCAGCTCCAAGAAGAGATTATCCAGGGCCCCGACCCGATCGGACATCCAAGCAAAGGCTCCTCCGGCAGTGTACAACTCGATCTCCTTGGGCACTTGATTCCGTGGAGTCTTAGGCACTAAAAGAGGGGTCCAGGCACCGGAAACCGATATTGGCCAGTCGGTGTAGAGTTTGTCAGAGCCGACGGTGTCGACGATCGGGCGAAGAGCGGAGATGCCGGTCAGATTAAAGAATGGGCTATCCTTCCTCGAAGCCCACTTATAGTGGTAGAAGAAATATCCCAGCTCGATTCGGGCCTCTTTACCCTCAGGGATGCTGGAGTAGCACTCCCTGAGCTCCTTCTGGAAGTCAGATTCTACGCGGTAGAAGGCGTAGATGATCCTCCAAGCATTCCCGGAAATCTGTCCGGGGCAAAGCCCTGAAGTATTCAACAGCCTCGCAGCAAACGGTAGCAGTGGGAGGCACAGTCTGCAGTTCAACTGGCTGATGGTGACTATCGTCCCCAACATTTGCTCCTTGCTGGCGATCGATGTGAAGACCGTCCACTTGTCGATCCCAAACACGGATTGGACTCCAGGGAGAGATGGTCGAACCTTCCCCTCTGTGAAGCAGACCAACAGTTTCTGCCACTTCGCCCTCTTCACATCGGTGAGTTTGCCACCGGTGTTGTACTCATACGCCGGCTCCTGGGACAGCGGCATCAGAGGCGCCATAACAAAACTTGCCTTGGGGATATGCTCTGGCCTTGACGGTGCGGTAGCAAATCCCACTCCCTTGTGCCTCTTGCCAAGCTCACCAAGGGCGCCTTTGCCTTTGCCTCTGCCTTTCTGCACAAGCGACTGCGAAGCCCTTCCCGATCCCTTCCTCTTCGAAGGAACCAAGTTCTTGATCTTGATGGGGCCAGAACAAGATGCCATTTCAAAATTGATCGGGAGAACGAGAGACAGAAATTCGAGAGCAAAGAGTTCTGGAGTTCGAAAAAGTATGAAAGCATGAGGCAAAAATGAGACCCATAGAGGCTTATATACCCTGAAGAAACGGGTGCAGAAATCGAAAAGACACGTGTCTTTACCAGGTGAAATCCCGTGTTTTTGAAAGGACACGTGGCATCAATCCATGGCAAGCGAAAATCTAGGCGAAACGTAGGACCAGACGAAACGTCGAACCAGATGAGTCGCCGGTTCAAGCGAACCGACGGTCCAAGCGAACCGCCGATTCCGAAGAATCACCGGTCCAGATGAACCGCCAACTCAAGCAACGCAATCGTCCTGAAGCGCAATTCGAAGACTTTACCCGTTCGACAGGCAGACGATCGGGTAATTTACCAAAGGATCGGGCAGAAAACAGGCTCTTTTGCCCGAACACGTCAACCTCGACCGGTTGAATTTAACCGATCGGTCAAACTTTGATCGATCGGTCAAATTCGATCGATCGGTCGAATTTCTATAGGATCGGGCAGAAAACAGGCTCTTTTGCCCGATCACATCAACCTCGACCGGTTGAATTTAACCGATCAGTCAACTTTGATCGATCGGTCAAGTTCGATCGATTGGTCGAATTTCAATAGGATCGGGCAGAAAACAGTCTCTTTTGCCCGATCACATCAACCTCGATCGGTTGAACTTAACCGATCGGTCAACTTTGATCGATCGGTCAAGTTCGACCGATCGGTCGAATTTCTACTAGATCGGGCAAAAAACTTGGTTTTTTGTCCGAACACTTCAACCTCGACCGGTTGAACTTAACCGATCGGTCAACTTTGACCGATCGTTCAAGTTCGACCGATCGGTCGAATTTCTACTGGATCAGGCAAAAAACTTGGTTTTTTGTCCGATCACTTCAACCTCGACCGGTTGAACTTAACCGATCGATCAACTTTGACCGATCGGTCAAGTTCGACCGATCAGCCGAATTTCTACTGGATCGGGCAAAAAACTTGGTTTTTTGTCCAATCACTTCAACCTCGACCGGTTGAACTTAACCGATCGGTCAAGTTCGACCGATCGGTCGAAATTCTACTGGATCGGTCAAAAAAACTTGGTTTTTTGTCCGATCACTTCAACCTCGATCGGTTGAACTTAACCGATCGGTCAACTTCGATCGATCGGTCAAGTTCGACCGATCGGTCGAATTTCTACTGGATCAGTCAAAAAACTTGGTTTTTTGACCGATCACTTCAACCTCGATCGGTTGAACTTAACCGATAGGTCAACTTTGACCGATCGGTAAAGTTCGACCGATCGATCGAATTTCTACTGATCGGTCAAAAAACTTGGTTTTTTGACCGATCACTTGAACCTCGACTGGTTGAACTTAATCGATCGGTCAACTTTGACCGATCGGTCAAGTTCGACCGATCGATCGAATTTCTAGTGGATCGGGCAAAAAACTTGGTTTTTTGTCCGATCACTTCGACCCCGACCGGTTGAACTTAACCGATCGGTCAACTTTGACCGATTGGTCAAGTTCGACCGATCGGTCAGGTTCGACCGATCGGTCAAAATTGACCGATCGGTCAACTTTGACCGATCAGTCTATTAAATGCCATGATTCAAGTTTTCTCTTCTCTTTTACACTCTCGACAGGGGGTTGCTACTTTTTGCACCAAATCCAAGCCAGCCAGGACGATCTCTAGCTAACTTGGAGGGGGTAACTGTGGGTGCAAATTTTGGCAAGAAGTTTGAAAACAGCAGGACCCACCGGCCCTGCCTGGTGGGCCCACAGAGACTTTCGCGGGACCCACCGGCCTTGCCTGGTGGCCCCGCAGAGACTTCCGCGGGACCCACCCGCCCTGCGTGGTGGGCCCACAGAGACTTCCGCGGGACCCACCGGACCTGCCTGGTGGGCCCACAGAGATTTTCACGGGACCCACCGGCCCTGCCTGGTGGGCCCACAGAGACTTTCGCGGGACCCACCGGCCCTGCCTGTTGAGCCCACAGAGACTTCCACGGGACCCACCGGCCCTGCCTGTGGAGTCCCCCAGACACGACAGCAGAAACCGCCATTTACCCCCAGATTCACTCCTCGGGAATTCTATAAATAGCAGAGCCTTCTGAAGAAAAAGGGATTGAAAATCAAAAATCCGGATCTCAGTTCCAAAATCAGAGCTCTGGAATTCCAGCTTTCCATTCTCTAATTCTCCTCGATCTTCTTCTTGTCTTTGAAGAGGTCGGAGATACTTCAGTAACACTCGGCCTGTCGAGGTTACTTAAAACCAAGTGATAGTGAATTCGGGTTGCTCCCTATAGCACGGAGACGTAGGCTTCGGCTGAACTCCGAGATCACATCTTGTGTCAACATTCTCTCTATCTAAAGAACCAACTCAAAGTCTATAAGGCCTCAGCCTTCAAACATATCTTGCAACCAACAGATCGACCAATGATCTCCTATTCGACTTCAATTGACTGGTGAGGCGGAGTCTTCGGATCGGCACAAAGATTTTTTCCCCACAGTTTTATCTTGCAACTAACATATCTACCAACGATCTCCTATTCGACTTCATTTGACTGGTAAGGCGGAGTCTTCGGATCGGCACGAAGATTTTTCTCCCACAGTATGTGTATGGTTTGTGGGGTATGAGAGGTGGGGTATGACGAGGAAAAGGAGGAGGAAGGGAATCAATGAGGGGGAAAGGGCCTCGACAGAAGTGGTAAAGGTGGGTTTGCAGGTGGGGATAAGAGGAGGAGAGGACGAGGTGGCGGCTCCGACGGTGTGAAAGGCGAGGAAGGAGGAGCTCAGGGGTATTTTGGGGTTTTTCTAGAGAGTTTGGGAGATTATCAGGTGAGAAACTAATTTTTAAGGGGGAGCAGTGTATGTTCATCATTTATGAGGTGTGAATAAAAATTTCCAAGGTTTTTGCCCTAAACGACCACCAACTTTGTCATATCGTTCAAGTAGATACAAATCTTAAAACAATTACTTTTATGACCGTCAATAAATTTTCAAATAAAAATATCAATAAATTTTTAAATAAAAATATCATTGAAATAGCAAATCTTTTTTTTTTCGTGAAACCAGTAGAGTCCCAAACATAACTCATTACGTTGAGTTGTGTCTCAAATTTGTGTGACTTTTAGCAAAACAACAAGGAAAGAGAATTCTGGTGACCACCTAATGACCTTTGACAAGGATTTCATTGCAAGAAAAGCGCAGGTAGTGGAGTTTTCAGTGACCTTCAACAAAGGAATAGAGAAATAAAACTCCAAACAGCTTCTCGACGACCTCCGTCAAAATAATAAAGAAAGAAAATCCTCGGGAACCTCTCAAAGACCTTTGACAAGGGTTTCATTGCAAAAAAGAGCTCAAGTAGTTTGGTTTCTGGTGACCTTCAATGAAGGAATAGAGAAATAAACTTTCAATGACTTTCCGACAAACTCCGGCAAAAGAAATGAAAAAAGAAAGTCCCCAACAACAAAACGCAACAAAAAAAATGCAACAAAAACACAAGGTATAGCGAAAATGTAACGAAAACGCATGTTACAACAAAACGCACTGTACAACGAAAAAATAAAAGTTGTTTTTCGTTACGTTTTGGTCGGGTTTTCATTGCATTTTAGCATTTTCAATGCGTTTTCATTACGTTTTTGAATTTTGGTTGTGTTTTGTTGTATTTTTTTTGTTGCATTTTCATTGCGTTTTGGTTGTGTTTTTATTACATGTTTGTTGTGTTTTTGTGTTTTGGTTGCGTTTTTGTTGCATTTTCATTGCCTTTTGGTTGCGTTTTGTTGTTGAAAACTTGCTTTCTTCATTCATTTTGTCGGGAAGTCGTCGAGAGTTTATTTCTCCATTACTTCGTCAGGGAATTGAAGGTCGTCGGAAACCCCACTATTTGCGCTATTTCTTGTAATGGAACCATTGTCGAAGGTCTTTTAGGATATCTCCGGAAGTTCTCTTTTGTGTTGTTTTATCGAAAACCCCATAACTTGCATTTTTTTCTTGCCAAGGAACCATTACCGAAGGTCGTTAGATAGTGGTCGGGAGTTTACTTTCATTGTTATTTCGTCAAAGTGCACCTGAGTTTGAAAAAGTAACTAAAGATAAAGTTGCATTTTAAAACATACATATTTTTAAAAAATAGGTGATTTGATATTATGGGCATTTAAAGTATGAATGTGTGAATGGTTGCATACGTGCTGGTGGTTATAAAAGTAACATTTTTCGGCTTTGTACTTATTTTGAGCAATACAACAAACATGGTGGTTAGTTTGGGAAAAACCTCCTATTTGCAAACTACATCCCGAGCTGACATGGCAAATTTAGCCAATGTCAAAAACATCAGTGGAACGATGCACCGTCCTTTGTAACATGGTGTGTCCATCCATCTGAATATTTTCCCCTTCTCATCCCGTGTATAAAATGATAGAGGTTTGCTCCCATTAACATTATCTTGGCACACACTTAGCACCGATTATGGGGTCCGACTATTTACGGGTCATTTGGTTCACGAAATTGGGGGCTTTCTTTGCAGAATCTAAAAGGGATGATAGGGATTCCGGCATTTAGTTTATCGATTTAAGGGGGAATGGGATGCCGGTGGAAGTCCTATTCCAGTTCAATGGGCGTTGAGAGGGGGGGATGTGATTCCTTCCGAAGTTGGTGGAAATTAGGTTGTTTTCCTCGGAATCCTACGTGGCACATGTTTGATGCTGACGTGGAACGGGTGGTGACATGGCATAGATGTTGATGTGGCGCTCATGCACGGTTGCTGGCATGGCATTCTGGGAGGCTAGAGGTCTCACTAGAAGGTGACGTGTCGAGCTTTTGTACGTTGAAACAGGACAAGACTTTTCATCTCTCGCCTTTCGCTTCTCGCTTTTACATTTTTCGAGGCATAGGACTTCGAGGGCTATATATATGGATCTTGGTGAAAAAATCATTTTCACCATTTGAGAATTTCCAGAGCTAGAGCCTTTGCACTTGATTCCTTTGATCCCTCGAGTGAAGAGTGTTGTGATAGCCTCCGAAGGTGTTTCTGCTCCGTCTGTCACGTGTGGGGGATGATCTCCATGCCGACATGAAGACTCTGCCCAACCAGTCAATTGAGTCGAGTCGAAGATCCGATCGGATGTTTTTCTGGTTTGTATAGGTTTGAATGTCGATGTCTTTGAGTTGAACTTCTGAACGATCGAAAGATTGCTGACACGAGTTGTGATCTCGGAGTTCAGCCGAAGCCTACGTCTCAGTGCTATGAGGAGAAACCTGAATTCACTAACACTTGAACTGAAGTGACCTCGACAGGCCGAGTGTTACCGGTTTCTCTTAGAAAAGAAGATCAAAAGGTTAGGAGTCAGAGCTCTAGATTTTTTGGAAGTCTGATTTAGAAATCAGATATTCGATCTTTTACACTCGTCGAGTCTGCTATTTATAGAACTTTTGGACAGAAACCGGAGTAAAAGGCGATTTTCTACAGCTGTCGTCTGGATTCCGGCGGAGGACCGGTGGGTCCCACTGTCATCTCTGTGGGCCTCCAAGTAGGGCTGGTGGGTCCCGCTGTCATCTCTGTGGACCCCTAGGCAGGGCTGGTGGGTCTCGCCTCTACGGACCCCCAGGCAGGGCTGGTGGGTCCCGTTGTCGTCTCTGTAGACCCTAGGCAGGGCTGGTGGATCCCGTTGCGGAGTGTTGGCCAAATTTGCACCCACAGTTACCCCCTCCAAGTTAGTTATAGGTTGATCTGGATGGCTTGGAACCCATATGCAAAATTTAAACCCCCTGCCAAGAGTTGGTGTCATCGAGTTCTCGTAGGACTCTGGCAAAAGACCAGACAAGACCCGTTGATAGGTTGTTTGTTGAACGATCGGCCAAATTTGCTCGATCGGTCAATTTTGTCCAATCGGTCAAATTTGTCCGATCGGTCAAATTCAACAGGTGGAGCTTGGGTCGATCGGATAAAAAACTTTGTTTTTTGCCCGATCCTTCGGAAATTCACCCGATCGCTTGCCTATCGATCGAGTGTTGTCTTTGTACGATCGGTCAAATTTGTCCGATCGGATAAATTTGTCTGATCTGTCAAATTCAACCAGTGGAGATTGGGGCGATCGGGTAAAAAACTATGTTTTTTGCTCGATCCTTTGAAAAATCACCCGATCGCCTGCCTGTCGGTCGGGTGTTGCCTTTGTGTGATCGGTCAAATTTGTCCGATCGATCAAATTCACCCAGTGGAGCTTGGGTCGATCGAGTAAAAAACTGTGTTTTTTGCCCGATTCTTCAGAAATTCACCCGATCGCCTGCTTGTCGATCGGGTATTGTCTTTGTGCGATCGGTCAAATTTGTCCGATCGGTCAAATTCAACCAGTGGAGCTTGGGGCGATCGAGTAAAAAATCATATTTTTTGCCCAATCCTTTTGAAAATCATCTAATCGTCTGCCTGTCGATTGGGCGAAGTCTTGAAGCCGATCGGCCAAATTTGTCTGATTGGATTAATTTATTAAATCAGTCAAATTCAACCGGTGGAACTTGGGGCGATCGGTAAAATGATGTTTTTTGCTCGATCCTTTGAAAAATCACCTGATCGTCTGCCTGTCGATTGGGCGAAGTCTTGAAGGCAATCGACCAAATTTGTCCGATCGGATAAATTTATTCGATCGGTTAAATTCAACCGGTGTAGCTTGGGCCGATAGGGTTAAAAACTATTTTTTTTTGTCCGATCCTTTGAAAAATCACCCGATCGTTTGCCTGTCAATTAGGTGAAGTCTTTTGGGCGATTGGTCAAAATTGTCCGATTGATCAAATTTTTTCGATCGGTCAATTTCAACCAGTGGAGCTTGGGACGATCGGACAGAAAACCATGTTTTTTGCTCGATCTTTTGGAAAATCACCCGATCGTCAACCTGTCGATTAGGTGAAGTCTTTTGAGCGATCGGTCAAAATTGTCCGATCGGTCAAATTTATCCGATCGGTCAATTTCAACCGGTGGAGCTTGGGGCGATCGGACAGAAAATCATTTTTTTTGCCTGATCCTTTGGAAAATCACCCGATCGTCTGCTTATCAATTGGGTGAAGTCTTTTGGGCGATCGGTCAAATTTGTCCGGTCGGTCAATTTCAACTGGTGAAGCTTGGGGCGATCAGCTAGAAAACCACGTTTTTTGTCCGATCCTTTGGAAAATCACCCGATCGTCTGCCTGTCGATTGCGTGAAGTCTTTTGGGCAATCGATCAAAATTGTCTGATCGGTCAAATTTTTCCGATCAATCAATTTCAATCGGTAGAGCTTGGGATGATCGGGCAGAAAACCATGTTTTTTACCTGATCGTTTGAAAAATCACCCGATCGTCTGCCTGTCGATTGGGTGAAGTCTTGAAGTCGATCGGCCAATTTTATCCGATCGGATAAATTTATCCGATCAGTCAAATTCAACCGGTGAAGTTTGGGCCGATCGGGTAAAAAACCATATTTTTTGCCCAATCCTTTGAAAAATTACCCAATCGTCTGCCTGTCGATTGGGTGAAGTCTTTTGGGCGATCGGTCAAAATTGTCCGTTCGGTCAATTTCAACCGGTAGAGCTTGGGGCGATCGGGCAGAAAATCATGTTTTTTGCCTGATCCTTTGGAAAATCACTTGATCATCTGCATGTCGATTGGATGAAGTCTTTTGAGCGATCGGTCAAAATTGTTCGATCGGTCAAATTTGTCTGATCGGTCAATTTCAACCGGTAGAGCTTGGGATGATCGGGCAGAAAACCATATTTTTTGCCTGATCCTTTGGAAAATTACCCGATCGTCTGTCTGTCCATTGGGTGGAGTCTTTTGGGCGATCAGTCAAAATTATCCGATCGATCAAATTTGTCCGATCGGTCAATTTCAACCAGTGGAGCTTGGGGCGATCGAGCAAAAAATCATATGTTTTGCCCGATCCTTTGGAAAATCACCTAATCGTCTGTCTGTCAATTGGGTGAAGTCTTTTGGGCGATCGATCAAAACTGTCCGATCGGTCAAATTTGTTCGATTGGTTAATTTCAACAGGTGGAGCTTGGGGCGATCGGGTAGAAAACCATGTTTTTTGCCCAATCCTTTGGAAAATCACCCGATCGCCTGCCTGTCGATAGGGCAAGGTGGAGTTGGCGCCTCGTATCCCTGTCGTTTTGTCTGGTTTATTGTTTCATCTGCCCTGTCGCTTCGCAATCGACCAATCTGGTGGTGCCACGTGTCGCATAGGTTTTCCCGCCAAGGTTTTCGGGGCATAAAAATCCCGTCCCGGAGTTCATTTTTCCCTCATACTGTTAGAAATTTTCTGATTTCTCTGTTTGCGCTCCCGAGTTCTTGCTTTCTGTTTTCCCTGTTCTTCCGTTCAATTGCGATGACATCTGCGAGCTGCACCAAGAACATTGTCCCTCCTAAGGTGAGGCCAACGAAGAAGGGGAAGGCCACCGCTAAGCCCTCATCGCCTAAGGTCGCGGGAAAAGGCAAGGCCTAGGGCAGCCTCGGCGTCCTTGGGAAAAGGCATCTGGGTGTTGGATTTGCCTCTGCGCCCACCAAGCCGGAGCACATCCCGAAGGCTAACTTCGTACTGAGGTCGCTGAAGCCTTTATCCGAGGAGCCTGTCTTCGAGTATGGTATCGGTCGGAAGACAACTGACGTAAAGAGGGCGAAGTGGGAGAAGCTGCTCGGGTTCTTCAATGAAGGCATCCATCGCCCAGCACTTGCCGGGGTGCAAGCTGCCTTTGGTATTAACACTCGGTTAGTTTATACAGAGGTGACCAGCAAAGAGAAAATTATGGGCATGATTGTGACTATCGGCCAGCTTAATTGCGGACTGCGCCTGCCCTTACTTTCCTTCGCCCCCAGGTTGTTGAACACGTCCGGACTTTGCCCTAGACAATTGACTGGAAATGCTTGGAGGATCATTTACGCCTTCTGCAGGGTAGAATCCAATCACCAGGATAAACTGAAGGCCTGCTACTCCAGTATTCCCAATGGCGAGCAAGCAATGATTGAGTTAAGCTACTTCTTCTACCACTATCAGTGGGTTTTGAGGAAGGACAGCCTCTTCTTCAACCTACACGGCATCTCTGTCCTTCGCCCCATCACCGACACGGTCCCCTCTGACAAGCTATACACTGACTGGCCGATCTCCGTCTCGGGGGTATGGACTCCCTTCTCAGTGCCGGAGACTCCTCGTACCAAAGTCCATAAGGAGGTCGAGAGGTATAGACCGGGAGGCGATCTGTGTTGGTCATTCGATCAGGTTGGATCGATCGATAACCTATTCCTGGAGCTGACATGCAGAACCAGGTCGTGGAAGCAATTTTCAAACTGTCCGGTCCGTCATGGCAACACTAACCTGATGCATCGCCTACGGTTTGGTTCGAAGATAATGACACCTTATACTCTAAATACGAGGAGGATCTTGAGACAGGCAGGTTGGTTCGATACGTACGAGTCGAGAAAAAGGTCTATGGCAAGAGGAGACACTCTGGGCCTGGCGAATAAAAACTGGTTGTGACCAGGCGAGGCCAGGTCAAGAAGAGGAAGGTGGTGAAGAAAGAGAGGAAGGAAGAGAAAAAGCAGTTAAAGGAGAAGAAAAAGAGGAGGAGGAGGAGAAGGGTGAAGAAGAGGAGGAGGAAGGCGGAGAAGAAGATGAGAAGAAGGCGGAGAAGAAGGTGGAGAAGAAAGCAGAGAAGAAGGTGGAGAAGATAGTGGAGAAGAAGGCGGGGAAGAAGAGGAGGAAGATGAGGATGAAGAGGAAGATGAGGATGAAGAGGAGGAAGGAGCAGGCGAAGAGGAGGGGGCTAGAGATCGGGAAAATGTACCCCCCACCCCGCCAAGTGCTGGTCAAGCGTCTCCTATCGATGAGGCTAAGGCCCATCAAATGGAGGACGATATCGATACTATAGACGTCGATGGCAAGAAGGTACCGCTCGTCTACCACTTTGAGACCCTGAAGCGTCCTATACGTGGTCTATGACCCGACGCCCATTGTGCAAGCGTCGCCCGAAGGTCTCCAGCAGGGCAAGGCCTCAACGAGGCAGGCTTCAGCAAGTGGAGGTCTGGAAGCTGACAAACCAAGGCTGGCACCTTAAAGTGAC
The DNA here is from genome assembly GCA_947650365.1 of Chamaelirium japonicum. NCBI lineage: Eukaryota > Viridiplantae > Streptophyta > Magnoliopsida > Liliales > Melanthiaceae > Chamaelirium > Chamaelirium japonicum. The sequence goes on from CANTAL010000208.1 coordinate 69,420, forward strand.
ACGGCCAAGGTGCAGTAGAGGTCGCCGCCCTGATGTCTGCCCTCTTCCATGGGGCAGGCGAGATACATGGCGAAGGGGGACCTTCGTCTTCTCCTGAAGTCCCTCCTCCTGAATCGAAGGGAGACGAGGGTCAGGGGGAGAAGGAGGTGATCGAACAGGTCCCGATCCCCAAGAGGAAAGGATCTGATCGAGGGAAGGGATCGGCTCAACCCTCACACGGAGGGTCTATTGGCAGAAGTAGGTTATAACTCTTTACTTCCTTTCCTTTGAATTGAATGTTGAACACGTCTTAACACTTTAAATGCTTTGTCTGTAGGTGCACCTGGTAGCCCGCAGCCTATGCTGCGGAACTTGGGCAAGGTCGATATCAATCACCCAACCGGGGCGTTGAGGAAGCTCTGCAACCTACTAGATGCGACCCTCGAAGAGACATCAAACAGGCTTGAAGTTATGGTGAGTAGTTTCGACTTTGTCTCAGGTTATTGTACTTCTATCTGATGGTTCTCACTTATTCTTGTTGCTCTGCAGATGTCTGCCCTGTTGAAGCTAAATAGCAGGGTTTTTAAGAAAACCGAGGAGAGGGAGTCTGCAGGCAAGATATCCCGCTTGAATGCCCTCCTGGAGTAGGCTAATGATGAGAGGGCGGAGTTATCTGCGGTGCTATCTTCGAGTCAACAGTCTGTCCGCAGTGAGGCTCATATGAAGAAAAAGATGGAGGCTGAGTTCGTAGCTGCTAATAAAGTACTCCAAAGTCTTAAAAACGGATTCTTCAAGGTGAAGAATATCTCCTTCTAACGTGCTGAGGAGATAAATCAGCTGAAGGTAGAGCTCGCTGCAAAAGAGGAGGCCCACGCGCTTGAGATCGAATAGCTAAACGTCGACTTGGCTAGCTCAAGTCGACGGCTGAAAAAGCCGTGGAAGCCCTCAGGCTAGCTCACAGCGGCGACGCTCAATCTTCGTAGGCGTCCGTGGCCAGCAAGGCCCGAGGAGCATCTGAAGGAGATAGATCATGCGCTCAGAGTGTAACTAATCCTTGATGTACTTCCCTTCTTATACCTATACTCTTGAATGATAGAAAATATTTGGTTTTTTGGAATGAACTATATCTTTTATGTTAAATGTTCTGAATGGTATGGTTGATATCTTGTGTTAAATGATCGAATGAGTATCTGCCAGCTAGGGGTCGTGTCGCAACACAAACACCCAAGCTATTTTATGGATTAGTCAGTCAGAAGTTGCACCATGTCACAACTTCTAAACCATTTGTTTTCTACCGGTAAGGGATCATGTCGTAACATGAACATCCAAACTATTAATCAATCTACTAGTTAACAATTGTGCTATCTCACAACGTTAAAACTATTTGTTTCTGCCTATAAGGGGTCATGTCGCAACACGAACACCCAAACTATTAATCGATTTGCCAGTTAAAAGTTGTATTGTCTCACAATATTAAAACTACTTGTTTCTACCTATAAGGGATCGTGTCATAACACGAACACCCAAATTATTAATCGATCTGCCAGTTAAGTGTTGTGTTGTCTCAAAACATTAAAACTATTTGTTATTATGTGAGCATTTAGAATTGGAATGGGCAAGATTGAAATTGAAATGAATATTCATTCAGTATTGGATTTACATCAGGGGTAGAACATTTTGAGATGTATGACATTCCAAGCTCTTGGTAGCCTATCGCCTTCTGACGAGATTAGACGATAGGATCCTTTGCCTTCGACTGATTTGATAATATAGGGTCCTTCCCAGTTGGGAGCTAGTTTTCCGCTACCGCGTTCCCTTATGTTGGAGAAGACTACTCTGAGAACTAGATCTGAGATATGGAACTGTTTTCTGCTAACTTTTCGATCATAGGCCTGCTTGATCTTCTGCTGATAGCTGGTGAGACGGATAGCTGCCTGGTCACGTAGCTCTTCTGAGAAGTCGACATCATTTATCCAAAGCTCATTGTTGATTCCTTCTTCGATCGCCTTAGTCTTCAAAGTTGGAGAGAGAGCCTCGGTTGGAAGAATTACTTCTGACCCGTAAGTTAGGCGGAAGGGCGAAAATCTAGTCGATCATCGAGGAATGGTCCGATAGCCCTATATGACTTCTGGTAGGATTTTCTCCCATAACCCTTTCTTATCCCCTAACTTCTTTTTGAGTAGATCGAGGATTGCTCTATTAGAAGCTTCGGCTTGACCGTTGTATTGTGGGTACCTCGGGGTAGAGTAGAAGAGTTTGATTCCATGGTTCAAACAGAACTCCCAAAATTTATCTGAGTCAAATTGAGCTCAGTTGTCTGTGATAAGTACTTAAGGTGTCCCAAATCTGGAGAAAATATTATGTCTAATGAATTTGATAACCTCATCGTTCGTTTCTCGGAAGAGTGGCACAGCCTCAACCCACTTGGTGAAGTAATCGGTGGCTAACAGTAAATACTTCTTCTTGCTTGGTGATGGAGGGAATGGACTCAGGAAGTCCAACCCCCACTAATGGAAAGGCCAAGGACTTGTTAAGGGATGCAGTCCATCTGCTGGGAGATGGATCACTCGAGTGTGCCTTTGACAGGGATCACATCTTTGAACAAACCGACTAGCGTCTTTCACCATGGTTGGCCAGTAGTAGCCTTGAAGTTTTGCTTTGGCTTCGAGGGATCTTCCGCTAGAATGATTGCCGCAAGCTCCAGAATGGATCTCAGCTAGAATTTCTTCTGTCTGCCCGAGACCAACATATTTGAGAAGTATTCCACCATATGATTTGAAGTAGAGGTCTTCTTCTCGGAGGCTATAAAATGGGAGAATCTTTTGAAGTTTTCTAGCTTGGGTTGGATCTTTTGGCATTCTGCATTGTTTGAAGAAGCCAAAAATTGGTTGCCTCTAGTCTGTAGATCCATTTGCCAAGGTAAGGGTGAAGGTTGGCCTTCTCCAACCCCAGAGTCTTTTGTCATGGCAACATGTTGTCGTTCTATAGTAGTTTTAGGCAACTCTTGATAGTTGATCTGAACTCGACTTTCTTCGAGAGAGTCTCCGAGTACTGAAACAGCGTTGGCTAGAGCATCGGCCTTTTGATTTTCTGCTCTCAGAATTTGCACGAATTCAATGTCCAAGAATCATTGCTTGTGTTGCTGCACCAGAGCCAGATAGCACTGCATCATCTCTCCTCGTGCTTTGTAGACTTCGTTGATCTGCCTGATTATTAGCTGAGAATAGCTATAGACTGTGAGACGGTCCACCCCCAAGGTTTCCCCAATCTCCAACCCAGCAAATGAGTGCTTCATACTCGGCTTCATTGTTGGTAGCGTTGAATCCAAGAAGAGTTGCCTTTTGAAGATGATCGAAGTTCAGGGGATATCAGGACTATCCCAATTCCCGAACCGATCATGATTGAAGCTTCATCAGTGTAGAGCTTCTATTGAGTTGGCAAAATAGTGAGAACCTTAGGGCTCGGATTGAAGGTCTCAGGACCGAGATTGAGTGGAGGTTCATTACCGTCATCGAGGTGCATCTCAACGTCATGCTCTAAAGTGATGGGATCCTCCACGGGGAAGTCAGCAAGAAAGTATGCAACTGCTTGCCCCTTGACAGAGACACGCGGTTCGAACTGGATGTCGAGAGAGCTCATCTCGATCACCCACTTAGTCATTCGACTAGCTCGCCCCGCCTTGTCGAGGATGTCTTTGAGTAGGTGTTCCGAGACGACCGTAATCGGGTGAGAAACAAAGTAGGGTCAGAGCCGTAGTGATTCTGTAAGCAATACCAAGTGACTTTCTCGATCTTTGAATATCAAGTTTCTGAAGAAGAGTATGACTGATGTAGTAGACGGGGCGCTCAATGTCTTCTCTTCTGCTGACTAGAACTGCGCTGATGGCCTGATCAGTGACAGCAAGATAGAGCCAGAGGTCTTCTTTCGGTAGTGGAGCCGTCAGGATAGGAGCCCGGGCGAGATAATATTTGACACTTTGGAAAGCTTGCTCGTAAGTGGGGCTCCATCCTGAGGTGTCTGCTTTCCGTAGTTTATCGAAGATGGGTTTGCATTTATTCGAATATTTAAAGATAAATAGGTTGAGGGCCACTAGCCTTCCTGTGAGGTGCTGAACTTCTTTCTGATTGGAGGGTGAGGGCATTCCGAGAATTGCTTGAATCTGATCGGTGTTCGCTTTAATGTCTCTCCTAGTCACTAGATGACCTAGGAATTTACCCAATTGAACCCCGAAGGCACACTTGACTGGATTTAGTTTCATGCGATACTTTTGGAGGACTTGGAATATTTATGCAAGATTGGAGAGATGATTCTCGCGACTGAGACTCTTGGTAAGGAGATCATCAACATAGAATTCAACATTATGACCGATTTGCTCTTCGAACATCTTCGTGACTAACTTTTGATAAGTAGATCCAGCATTTTTGAGGCCAAAAGGCATAACATTGTAGCAGTAGAGGCCTCTGTCTGTCACAAAGCATGTCTTCTCTTGATCGCCACGATGCAGAGGGATTTGGTTGTACCCTGAGTATACATCCATGAAAGATAGAAGCTCGTGCCCAGTAGTGGTATCGACGAGTCTGCCTATTCTTGGCATAGGGAATTGGTCTTTAGGGCAAGCCTGGTTGAGGTTGGTAAAGTCGATGCAGACCCTAATCTTTCTGTTCTTCTTAGGAACCACAATGATATTGGAGATCCAAGTTGGGTACTCTACTTCACGGATGAAGCCTACCACGAGCAATTTGGTGATCTCCTCTTGAACAGCAGTCACGCGCTCTGGGCGAATCATCCAGAGCTTTTGTTTAACAGGCTTTGCTCCTTCTTTGATTGCGAGTCGATGGTATGCATCATCCGGGTTGATCCCGGGTATGTCTTTGAAACAATATGCGAAAATGTCAATATTGTATCGGAGGAAGGATACCATGTCCCGTGCTTCTGTATCGCTGAGACTCGTACTGATGAACGTCTCTCGAAGGAGATCTCGATCGCCAATATTTACTCGGGTGATCTATTCCATTGAAGGTGAAGCCTCCCACTCGATAGATGGAGGTTCAGATAGTGGGGGCTCCGTTGGTTGCTAGCTCGCAGAAGGGCCAGCTTTATCTCTTGGACGCTTTGGTAGTATGAGATCCACTTTTTGATCCATCTTTGCTACGGCAGCTTCGTAAGATCGCCCAGCTTATTGATCACCTCGAATGTAGATAATGCCCTCCCCTGTTGCAAATTTAAGGAGTTGATGGTATGAGGAGGATATGACATTGATCTGGTAAAGAAAGGGTCACCCGAAAATTATAGTTGGAAGTACCTTCGACGACAGCGAACTGCACGGAGACTCGAGTCTCTCTACTAAGGTCCAGGGTAAATCTGGATTCGCCCATGGTCATGCTCTGCTTACCGTTGAAGCCGGTAATGACAATGGGGATGACGTCCAAGCTTGAATACTTATATCCCAAACACTTAAAGCAATCTGAGGACATAATATCGATTGAGCTGCCGGTGTCGATGAGGATCCGATTGACGGTACTCCCATCGATGATCAGCCGCAGGACCAGGGGATCCCGGTGTGGTGTATGCATTCCTTGAAGGTCTGAGTCTGAATACAATAGATGTGTTGTAGCTCGTGTGCCCTGAGCGTGGATTTTCTGTATTAATATTAACAAACATGACTTTGATTATTGCTTTAATTAGAATACTACTTTGGTATATGTTAATACACATGTAATAAAAGGACCCTAGGGAATACAGTAGGCCACTGAGGCGCATGGTGGATCCATATTTGGGAGATCCAGTGGATCAGTAGGGGTATTTTGGTAAATACTAAAATATAGCTCAGAACATATTGAATATGGATCTTAAAATGAGCAGGATAATTCTAAAAGCTCATAGGCGCTGATGGAACTCTATTCCAAATAGCGCACCTCACTCAATCTCTCTTACAGTGTTTCACTTTTCGTGAAGGGCGTTTTTGTCCAGGTTTCACGATAGGTATTCTGAAACCCTAAAACCGACCCTCCCTCATCCTAATCCATATAGGGCTGACCCTAACTTGCGAAGAGCAGTAGGGGACCGACCCTATATAAGGAATAGAGAGGGAGGGGCCGGCCCTAAACTCTCCCCTCTCCTGAAAAATCCGAACCCCTCTCCCTCTTTATGGTTTCGGCCAAGGAAGAAAGAGGAAGAAGAAGAAGGAAGAAGGAGGAAAGAAGGAGAAGGAAGAAGAGAGAAAGAGAAGGAGGAGATCTTGTGGTTTGCCGTCACCTTCGCAACGAATTCCTCCCCTCGGCTCGTAGTCCTTGCACTCAGATATAGGACTTCGAGGATTCCTCCATTCGCAAAGGACAATGTGCCATCCGACAGCTTCCCTTGCGATTAACGTGCGGTTCATCATCGTTTCGTTTTCTTCAGATCATAGATCCACAAGGTATGATGATTCTAAACACCTAACTAGATGCATGCATGTCTTCCGTAGATCGTAGTATGCCTCTAGGGTGTCCGCACATATGCTAAGATCATAGATTTACATGTAGATTGTTTTACAGAATTAATTATAATGGAACATACACCGTAGGATCTTTGGATCTACCTTTTGCTTCCGCTGCGACTCTAATAATGGGATTTAATTCCAACAAGATGACCAAGCTAAGCCTTTGACAGGTTTCTTAACCCATGTGTCTTCTTTGTTTGCTGCGGAGCGAACATTGAAGATACGGCGAACTTGTCGGTCGACTTCCTTCCTGGCCAGCATTTGATGATGCAATGCCTTGTGGATGACAAAGACCTTTGCTTGTATGATGACTGGCGATGAGCTGGTCGAGATACGGTGGACCCAATAGGCTTCCTTTCCTTTTGATGAGGAATGTTGGTGTTGGTCCCGTCCGTTTTTTACGAACTCTTGAAGATGGCCTTCATGTAACTGGTCTTCTAAGTGATACTTTAGTTGGAAGCATCGACTAGTTGGATGACCATGGCTACGATAAAAGTCACAGTAAATAGATCTATTGGCAGTGAGTTTCGTGTCTGGTTGCAGAGGGTTCAGCCATCGAAGAAAACCTTCGTGTTGAATTTGAACAAGAATTTGCTCGATTGGAAGGGTCCAATCGGTGAATATCATTTTCTTCGGAGGTGATTTGCGATCGTCTTCTCTCAGTCGTTTGGCTGGCGGAGGTGCCGGTGCTTCTGCTTTATGGGCCTTGGCAATATGCTTAGGCGCTTCCCTCTCGGCAGGTCACCGCCTGGGCTCACGTCCCTTCCGGGTGATTTGATCATCCTCGACTTCTATCTCTTGCTGGATCCGATCGAACATTGTGCCGAGGAAAGGCGGAGGATTGCAGATGAAGTCGTTGTAGATGTACAGGTCGAATCGGAGAGCATTTTGGAAGGCCAACATAATAGCTTCGTCGTCAAGGTGTCTTCCGGAGAGAGCAACATGCTCGTTGTTGAATCTTTGCATAAAACTACGAAGGCTCTCATCAGCTCCTATCCTCAGCCGATATAGAGAATCAAGTTTCTTCCCTGGTTTAAGGTTGAGTTGATAGTGTTGGACGAAATGATTCACAAGGACTCTGAACTGGGTGATCGATCCAGCTTGAAGATTGTGATACCAATCGAGAGAAGGTTCGTTGAGGCTATTGACGAAGGTTTGGCAGAGCACATTGTTTTCCTCTTCGTGTAGCGTTAATGCTTGCTTGAATGCTAGGATGTGAAGGGTGGGATCTCCCTTCAAGCAATTAAACTTCGGTAGAGTTGGAGTTCTCCAGTTTTTCGGGAATGGTGATTGAAATAGACTTTCATGGAGAGGCCATACCGAAGAGTATCCTTCCCTGCGACCGAGTCCCCGACCTTATCGTTGGTCCAGGGGCAAGATCAAGAGGTCTTGGTCTTCGCCTTGAAGTATCGCCGGGTTGCCCTGGTGTCGAAGATCGAGTTGGGAGTCTCGATGGAGTGGGAGAGATGGAGATAATCGGTTTTTCAATGTAGTCTCTCTCGTTTGATGTCTCACTCGCAGGTTGGGTTTCGACCGTGCCTGCCTAGCACAGTTGTGGCCCGAAGATGATTGTAAAGATTGGTCGTCGATACGATCCCAAACGCTCTGCTTCCGTGGAGCTGTAGAGAGGGTGGGCTCGTGGTGACTAATACCTTGGGTTGCATTGCCTATTGATCTCTATTGTTCAGAGTGGATGGATTATCGAGGCAGATCGGCCCCTTCATTGAGAGAAGGGATAGGAAGAACAACCCCAGCATCAGAGGCTACCTTCTTGATAGCGTTTCTCTCAGCAGTGAGAGTGGCATTCTGTTTCGCCAACTGCAACAGTTGGAAATCAAGCACCGAGATCTGATAACTTGGCAGAGGATCTTCCGTTGGTGCGGGAGTAGTTTGCTTGACTGATTGTCGAAGTGGTGGAGGGATCGGTCGGTCGATCGATCTCCCATTTCTGGAATGTGCTGCTGCGTCGGGGTGTGTAAGAGGCAACCCGAAGTTGAGTCACTGACTCATTGATCGAGTTTTCGGATGAGGTTGATTCCATTGAGTATTACTTCCCTCTGGATGATCCTGATGCCTCATCTTCACCATTTAGAGAAAGCAGAGGAAGCAACCAGATCGTCGGTGTCCGATCGGTTGTCTGCTCAACCGAGGGGGCTGGGAAGTATGGTTATCAAGATCGGTTGTCTGCTCAACCGATCCGATATTATCATAGAGTGAAATGAGCTTCTCGATCAATCCCACAGACGGTGCCAAATTGTAGGGGATGATCTCCGTACCGACCCGAAGACTCTGCCTAACCAGTTAATTGAGTTGAGTCGAAGGTCCAATCGAACGTTTTTCTGGTTTGTATAGGTTCAGATGTCGATGTCATTGAGTTGAACTTCTGAACGGTCGAAAGATTGCTGTCATGAGTTGTGATCTCGGAGTTCAGCCGAAGCCTACGTCTCCGTGCTATAAGGAGCAACCTGAATTCACTAACACTTGAACTGAAGTGACCTCGACAGGCCAAGTGTCACCGGTTTCTCTTCGAAAAGAAGATCGAAAGGTTGGGAGTCAGAGCTCTGGATTTTTTGGAAGGCTGATTCAGGAATAAGATATTCGATCTTTTACACTCGTCGAGTCTGCTTTTATAGAACTTTGGACAGGAACCGGAGTAAAAGGTGGTTTTCTACAGCTGTCGTCTGGATTTCGGCAAAGGGATGGTGGGTCCCACTGTCATCTCTGTGGGCCTCCAGGCAGGGCTGGTGGGTCCCGCTGTCGTCTCTGTGGACCCCCAAACAGGACTGGTGGGTCCCGCTGTCACCTCTACAGACCCCCAGGCAGGGCTGGTGGGTCCCGCTGTCGCCTCTGTGGACCCCCAGGCAGGGCTGGTGGATCCCGTTGTGGGGTGTTGGCCAAAATTTGCACCCACATCACAAAGGTGACCGTGATTTCCTCGAAGGTTTTTGGAAGTGCTCCCGCTTCTTCCGTCCCCTTTGCTTCGGGGAAGTCGAAGGTGAAGGTGGTTCCCTCGAAGAGCAGGGGATCGGGTTCGAAGAAAGTATCGGATACTAGTTCGGTGGGACCAAGTTATCCTGTCAACACGGGCAAGGAGATGAAGAGGCACAAGGACTTAGCCATCTCCACCGCCCCTTGCAAGTCGAAGACAATCTCGAAGATGCCATGTGTCCTCAGGCCTCTGATGCCACTGGCGGAGAAGGAGGTGAGAGGTTGGGATGTCGACCTCCAGACTGCAGAGGAGTAGCGGAAATGAGGGCCTCAATGGTGAGGAAGTTCAAATAGAAGGAGCCTTGGCCCAAGATTGACCAGATCCAGAACTGCTTCGGTATCGATTCCCGTAGGGTCTTCATCTCCATGCTAAGCAAGGAGAAGATAACGGGTATCGTGCTGTCCATTGGGCAGATGAACAGCGGGTTAAGGCTTCTGCTTCCCCAGTTTGTTGCGAGGTTGCTCAACACCTCCGGATTGGCACCGGGGTAGATCAGCAGCAACGCTTGGCGTGTAATCTATGCCTTCTACCGAATGGAGCCGGATTGCTGGGAGCAGCTCAGAGTCTGCTACTCTGAGATTCTCGAGGGCGAGGAGCCTCGAATAGAGTTGGGCTACTTCTTTTATCACCACTGGTAGACGGTGGGGAAGGACAGGGCCTTCGCTCACCTCGTTGGTGAGTCAGCACTGCGATTCATCGAGGAGACCCTCAAGTCGGACAAGAACTACATGTATTGGCCGGTCTTTGTCTCCGAGGAATGGACCCCCCTCCCGGTCCCAAAGGTGAAGAGGAGAGAAATCTCCTTCTCGGTGCTGCTCTACCAGGATAGTGGCAATCGAGCATACACCGCCGAGAGAGCTGCCGCCTTCGACAATCTGTTCTTGGAGTTGACTGGCGGAAGTTGCTCCTTCAAGTAGTTCCGATGCTGCCCAGTGTGTTGGGGCCTCGCCAACCTGCTCCACAAGTCAAGGGACAGGTTCAAGGAAAACTATACTTGGTACTCGGAGCGGGAAGACGATGACGCTGTTGAGCCGCTCCCATTTGTCGCTGATGATCGAGAGGCCGAGAAAGGTGGTGGTGATGCAGAAGGTGCCCACAAAGAGGAGGAAGGGCGCCACCTTTGAGAAGGCCGTCACCAAGCAATAGTTGGCTCGAGGGAGGAAACCTCTAATGAAGAAGCCAAAGGTCGCTCAGGCAACCCGTTCAACCGCTGGTGGAATCTCGTCGACTCCCGGCAAGGAGAATGAAGAAGAGGAGTGAGGGCTCAATACCCGCCGGATACAAAGGGCGTGAGCAGGAGTAGGGCTCTGCCAGCAAGAGCCAACAGTCGAGTTACCACACTCCTCCGGGCCAGGGGAGTCTTGATTCGATCAGTCGCCAGGCAGCTAGAGGTGGAGATGAGGCAGCTTAGCCCCGGGTGCCAAGCTGAGCCGAAGTACAGCTTAAGCCAGTTGAAGACTCCCAAGGTCAAGAGGCATTTGGAGAAGGTGGCCACCCCTCCGCTCAACGTATCCCTCATTGACGTTGACGTCAGGACATCAACCCCGAAGCCGGTGGGTGATGCAGCAGAGGTGGCCGCAGCAATCACGACCTTGCTGGAGGAGAAGACTGCTGCCAAGGGAGGGGGAGAGGGAGGCCACCCCACGGAGGTCTTTGTCTCCTCAACCTCAACAAATTGAGGGGCCTTCACGTGAGGCTTCTACCCTCCATCGCTGCAACTAAGTGCCGGGAGCTCTTCTAGCGACTCTACTGGCGATTCGTCTTCAGGCGACTCATCTTCAAGTGAGTCTACTCTACCCGATCTTCCAGTGAAAGGTACAACACTCTTCTTGGAGTTCGTGTTTTGATAGTTTGATGTGATGCCTTTGCTCTGCAGGCTCAGATGATGTGCTGCCGAAGTATTTTGAGTTCGACCGCGTCGACCTTAACAGGCCCGACTCCGTGTTAAAGTGGATATTCGGTCACTATGACGAGCCTCATGACTCCGTCATAGATCGGACCGAGGGGATGGTGAGTGTATTGGCTTGAAAATCTTGAAATATTCTATCGCCTTTTGTGTATTGACTTGATCTGATTCTTGCGCAGGTCCTCTCCCTGATCAGGGTAATAGAGAAGAGTGCTCGAGCCGACGGTAAAGTGGAGTCTGACCTGAGGGTAGCCCAACTTCAGGAAGAACTGCAGGAGGCTCAGAGCGCTCTAGCCAAGACGGGACAGATAGTGGTGAAGTTGGAAGAAAGTGTTTCTTCCTTCGCTCGGATCTAAAGAAGGTTTGAGATGGCGCTTCGATGACAAAGCTTGCACGTACATTAGGAGGAGTTGGCGAAGCTGAATGCTTTGCTTGACGAGGGGGCTACTTGTGAGAAGGCCCCCTGCGCGAGGAGAACAAGCAACTGATGGTGAACTGCGCCAGCTTTCAGGAGTCTTCCAATAAGGTGCTGGCAGCCCTTCGGGATGCAGTAGGCACTTCCTCCAGCAAGCCTTCTATGAGCAAGACGTCGTCGAAGCAAAAGTTGAGTAGGCCATAGCCACTCTTGTATTTATCTCTATAAGCCTGCGGGAATATTTTGTAACCCTTTGACTTTGATAGTAATGAAAATCTCTTTTTGGCTTGAATGTTGTCTCTTTGAATGTCTGAGTGTTATGATTGAATGTTGATATCTTCGAGTGTCTTTGAATGCCAAGGGTTGAACTTTGGATTAAGAGAATGTGTCGAAGCATTGGATGCTTCGGACTTTCATCGAGCAAGGGCTAGATCTTGGGTTTGTTGAATGATTAGAACTAGAGTTTGGAGTATTCACCGTTATGCCTTAGTGTTGGTCGACTCAGGCAGAGCGCCGTTATGATCGAGTCAACATTAGGATATATAACGTCATAATATTGCAGGTTAGCCAGCCGTGACGCAACGCGAACTGGACTAACTATGGCGAGGCACTATTGCATGAGTTCTTACAGGACTCGGGAGCATGTGCGACACTTAAGATTCGGAGTACTCAGCGTAGTGCCTGTGTATTGGTTGACTTAGGCTTAGAGCCGTTTCGGTCGAACCTACGTCTATGGCACATAGCTTTGTACCGTTGCAGGTTAGTCGGCCGTGTTGTAACGTAAACTGAACTAACTGTGGTGTGGCACGGTTGCATGAGTTCTTACATAACTCGGGAGCATATGCGACGCCAAAGATTTGGAGTACTCAGCATAGTGCCCGTGTATCGATTGACTTAGGCTTAGAGCTATTTTCGGTCAAGCCTATGTCTAGGGCACATAGCTTTGTACCGTTGTAGGTTAGCCGGCCGTGTAATAACACAAACCGGACTAACTGTAGCGTGGCACTGTTGTATGAGTTCTTACATAACTCAGAAGTATGTGCAAGGACAAAGATTCAGAGTACTCAGTGTAGTGCCCGTGTATCAATTGACTTAGGCTTAGAGCTGTTTCAATCGAACCTACGTCTATGGCACATAGTTTTGTACCATTGCAGGTTAGCTGGTCATGTCGCAACGCGAACCGAGCTAACTATGATGAGGCACGATTGCATGAGTTCTTACAAGACTCGGGAGCATGTGTGATGCCAAAGATTTGGAGTACTTGGCGCAGTGCCCGTGTATCAGTTGACTTAGGCTTAGAGTTATTTCGGTCGAACCTATGTCTAGGGCACATAGCTTTGTACCGTTGCAGGTTAGTCGACCGTGTCACAACGTGAACCGGGCTAACTGTGGCATTGAGTAATAGTTGAGATAGAATTTGAGAGTCCTTGATAGAATTGAAAATGACTGCCAATTTATTGAAAACTCAAAGAAGGTTACATCTATTGATAGAACCTTTTGAGATGAGATACGTTCCACGCTCTTGGAAGTCGTTCTTATTATGGGGTGACGAGTCGGTAGGAACCCTTCCCGCCTGCTGATTCAATGATGTACGGTCCTTAGTTTGGAGCGAACTTGCCATTGCATTATTCTTTTGTGTTTGGGAAGACAGCCCTAAGGACCATGTCACCAATGTTAAAGTGCCTTCTGTTGACCTTGCGATCATACTGTTAGGATTGATGTGTTCTAAGCTTGTAAAACTTTATGTTTTGGTCTAATAAATAAAGATTGATAATTATTATATGAGATGCATATAGGTACGTAACATAGTTACGTGTTCTTTTAAGAACAGAGAGCCATGGTTATATAGTAGTCCACTGAGTTGAAGACTGAGTGGATTGATCCCATATAATCTAAATCAGTTCGCAGCTATGATCAGGTTGGTCGCCTCATCATGATAAGCTGTTGGGGATGACAGTTCATGGGAAGTCTTCACCATGGTCATCACCAGGCACAGTGTCTGTGGCTGAACGGAACTAACACGGTGTACAGATCAGTGAGCAGACTGTTGAGTGTCCATTTGGTGCGAATTATCCCTTCTTTATCATGCACATAGCATCACTTTGATACGTAAAACTTTCATAATACACGTAAACTGTATTAGTTTCTTTGCACCACGATATAGTAGACTTTCATACGAACTCAACGGCATATTGGTTCGCTCTCATACATATCATGCATGAAAGTTATACTGCCTGATAATCCAAATTATCCTTTTATCGATTAATGCCTCGGAACCTAATGGGCATCATTTTATGTGTTATTTTCACAGAATTGGAGCTTGCTCTCAACTCACATGGCTACAATGGAGCAAAACATTATAGCTGGTTTCAACACATGGATTAGACAGCGGACGCATTATGCACACTGACGACACATGGATCAGATGGATGTTCGACGAGCAGACAACGAATCGAAAAAGAAGACTTATTATATACATGGCTTGCTTGGACGAAGGCTACACACGCGCAAATGAATGGATGATGGAATTGAATTCTGGTGGAAATGGGCTCGGACAAGTTTTACAAATTCTATTCTTTCCTATTTTCTTTCTTTTTCCCTTGCTACCACCTTTCCTTTCTCCTATATTTTCTTTTTCTCTTTCTCTTCACTTTCTATCTTGTATTTTATTTATTTATTTATTTATTCCAACCAAAAACCAACTTAAACTCACCAACACCCAGCCATCATTTTATCTGTCAAAAGCCCAATATCTACCGTCCAAACTCGTCCAATAGCCATGCATTCAAGCTGGACCCATGCATGCATGCACAATTTATTACATCCGAGGCACAATCCAATCACAGCCGTTCGATCTACGAACCCATGCAAGCAGCCCCATTACCCGAACCCCCTCTTATATGAACCGCACCCTCTCTCTCTCTAACTAAATCACAGCCGTCCCTAACTCACGCATCCCGACCCGATCACGGCCGTCCCTTCCATGCAACCAAAACCCAGCGATTCACTCTCTTTATCTCTTTACCGACTCTCTCTATCCCCCATAGCATCGTGGCCATCCGTGCGTCCCATGCATCAGCCCATGCACACCGAACCCATGCTGACCCTGGCGATCCTTTCTCTCTCTCTCCAGTTCCCTACTTCCTCTTTCTCTCTGTGATTTTCTCTCCCTCTCTTTCCTTAACCGGCCCAGATTGCTCTCCCTTAAAACCGATCTTCTCTCTCTCTAGTCCCTTCAATACCGAGCCACCCCAGCCCGACTCCCTCTCTTAAACGAATCCCTCCCACCGAACTTCTCTCTCTCCCAGACGGACTAAGTGCGGGCTATTATAAAAGCTGCTGGAGTATTATTGGAGAGGAAGTTACTATTGCTATTCAGAATTTCTTTAGAGGTATGCCTCTTCCTCCCTCTCTTAATCAAACCCTTATTTCTCTCATACCAAAGAAAGAGAGTAGTGAAACCCCAGCGAACTTTAGGCCTATTAGCCTATGCAACGTTCAATATAAAGCCATCTCAAAAATCCTGGCTAATACGCTTAAAATCCATCTCCATAAGTGTATCTCCCCCCACCAGAGTGCTTTTGTGCTGGGGAGAAATATTACTGACAATTCTATTATTGTCCAAGAAGTAATCAACACCATGAATCGCACATCGGGGCATAGAGGCTACATGGCAATGAAATTGGATCTAGCCAAAGCCTACGACATACTTGAGTGGAGTTTTTGTTAGAATTGGTGAGGTCTATAGCTCGTAAAAACCTAGTGTTTAGCTTTGTATGGTTGATAGTATAGGATTGCATATTGGTACGTACCTTAGTACGTGTTCTGATTACAGAACAGAGAGCCATGGCTACATGGTAATCTACTTGAGTGGGAGACTCAAGGGACTGGTCCCATGTAACCTAAATACGTTTGCAGCTCTGATAAGGGTTGGTCGCCCTATCAGGATAAGCTGTTGGGATGACAGAGCGTAGGTGTCTCCACCACGGTCATTACCAGGCACAGTGTCTGTGGCCGAACGGAACCAACACGGTGCACAGATCGATGAGCAGACATCGGTGCACTAAACCGTGTTTCTGCTTAGGGTAAAACGGTCCTAAACCCTGAGGAACCATGTCTGGTGGACTAACCAGTTGTGTGGTGCTTTGGCGCACCAATGTGTGAGGATCCGGATGCAGTGATCCAAAACCACGGTGTACTGGGTTACCCGGCTGGCGTTGCATCAGCGTGTCACTCCTGCAGGCTATCCACACCCCTAACGGGAGGTGTGTTCCTTGGTCTGACCTACGTCGTATTAAACCCTGGCCAGGTGGTCATCAGTTGGACTGGTGACGGATCCGGTTGCTCGGAAGAGTAATCGGAGGTACGATGTATGTGGTCAACCGGGAAGGAACCGAGTCATATGAGCACTCGAGTCTGACGGTATTCTCCACTGCTCGAGTTGCATCATGGCACCAAGTGGAGGGACAGCGAGTTTACCATACTAAGCGGAGAGCAGGGGTATGTGGGAGAACATAGTAAGTCCGGGGGGATTGGAGTGCAGCCTGCGTCGCACTCTGGGTGGCTACGCAGGTTAACTTGGACTCAGAGGATCGATGGTACACTCGGGTAGTGTGTCGATCGAGTCTGAGTTGGAAGCCATGAACCCTAGTCCCTGAAGGTTCCACCTTATCGACATTATGTACGGTTCTTATACCATCTCCTCGAAACACAGAACGTAGTTAGAGGAAGCGAGAAGTCCAAGCATACGCTCCGTGAGTGCTTCGCACTAGTGCACGGTAGATGCGTAGCTACGTGTATGCACTAAGGGGAAACCCTAGGTTAGTGCAGAGACGCATGTAGCAATTCCTTGCCATAAGTGGACTTTGCCACATGGGTGCGATGCACCGGGACATGTTGCGAGTTGACTAGTTGACTTCACTAGGGGCACCCTACGGGAACCTCAGAGAATAGTGAAATCACTGGTGCACTTCACTTATGTGTGCCTTGCAAAGTCTCGTACACGAGGAACGGCCAACTAGTGGCATAAGGGCGTTTTGGTCATACCATGCGCCACTATGCACTAAGGGGGCCGGCCCAAAGTGTTGAGAGACTGGTCAAGGCCGGCCCTATTAGTTTCGGGAGGTTGTTGCCTCCGATGAAGGGGCCGGTTATGAGGCGCAGAAAACGGGCTGGTTTTGACCGTTTTCGAAAACAAGGAAAGGATAGAGATAAAGAAGAGATATATAGGGATAAGGTTTGAATCTATCATCCTTATCCATACTGTCCTTATCCATATGAATAGGCCGGCCCTATATATGAGAAGGAGAGAGAGGGTGCACGAAATTAATAGAGCCATACAAGCCCTAGGGCCGGCCATGGCATGGGGAAACCCTAGCCGCCCCCTCTCCTCTCTTCGCATCTCCTCTCTCGTCTCTCTCTCCCTCGCTTGCGCCATTGGATGGCGACTCGTCTTTCTCACGTGGTGTTTTGTAGAAGGAGAAGGCTCGTCGTATGGAGGCACTCAGAGATCCATCGACGAGGTGCCGTGCATCGTGTGAGATCGGGTGAACTAGAAGGCGTCTCCCGCAACCTTTTACTGTCCAGAATCTGCACAGAAAATCAACGTTGTTTCTGTGATTTCGGGAGCTACAGAAGTCCAAACGACGTGAAACTTGTTGGAAAAGTTGTGTCTTGAAGTTGGCTACCTGCAGTCCAAATTTCAGCCCAATCGGAGTTCGGAGCAGAAAGTTATGGCCATCGTACCAAAGCTATGTCGAGCAGATCCGTAGCCCGTCTCCATCGACAAAGAAGAAATTTGTCGCGGTGAAAGATTCCGCACGCAGGTATGACCTCTAACAAGTAGATCTAACATAATTAGAACATGTATTCATGCTAGTTTGTTCTTTCGCGTTAGATCATCGTTAGGGGTTCGCGTAGTTGCCATGCTAGATTCATACACGCATATGTAGATCGTTTCGATGAAAATTTTGATACGTAACGCACACCGCTCACGGTCCTCGGACCTTCACTTTGCTTCCACTGCGGGTCTCTATCATGGATTTATTTCCAACAATTGGTATCAGAGCCCGCTAGTGGTGTGCGTTTCATGTTTTTTCATGAAACCGTTATGTGCGCGCATGAATAGTATGTACCGCCATCGGGGTTCTACGAGTAGATCATGCATAGTATATTTTTTGTGTGTTCTACGAATCGTTCTTGCAGGGCGCCGCTTCTAAAATTATTCTGGATATGTGATTGCTTGCTACCGGGGGTCGGACCCCGTGTTAACGATTTTGTCTGGATGTTTTTTCTTCTGTGTGTGGATAGATTTTAGAGCCATAGTCGGGCAAGAGGTGAAGATTTACCACCCTTGATTCCCAAGCTTTTGCTAGGTTTGTTTCCCTTTTCTTTCTAGGAAATTGTGTACGAACGAGCACTTGCTCGAAGCGTACTAGATCTTTTTCGGTTACAGATTGAAGATGAGGACTTGCCGTGGAGATCCACCACCGGGAAGATGAGCGGAACCTTGGAGGACGATGGCGATCCGGTGAAGCATACACGATGACGGCAAAGGGCAGAAAGCGTCAGGAGATCGTATACAGAGGCTTGCACCGGATTGAGGAACCTTGCGAAGGAGACAGAGAGCCTGCGCTGTGCCAGTCAGGTTCAGGGGTCGGACCCTGAACTTGACTCAGTTGTGTGCTTGTTTCTTTCAGTAGTTCTTTATATTTATGTAGAGAACCCCGATGCAATAATTTGATTATCTGTGTTAGAGGGATGCCCTTTCCCCTCGGGTCCTAGCGACCTTATTAGGATAGGATTCCACTAGTGACACCTATTATTTAATTGACCCTTGATGATAGCATGAATTCCTCACATTTGGTTATGCCCCCATTAGGTCAACACCCGATTAGTCGGGTGTGCCTATTTGGCAAGCATCGAAACCTAGAATGAGTTGGAATTCTACTATGACATCATTCGTCAAATTTATAAGCGAGGCGCTATGGTAGTGGAAGACCTTTCCTGTCAGTCTGACCTTAGGCTAGGCTCCAGGGCATTAGCGTAATAGCCAAGTTTGCAAAGCATCGATGTTCTTGGGATATGTAATGTGACCCTTGAGTGGAGAAATCCACTCGAGGCAGGGACTATGATATTCCGATATCGATTAATGCTTCGCGAAAGGCTTGAATGCTAGTGGGAGCACGGTATGACCAGGGTCTAGTGCATAGGTTGTCGTGACCTTAGTGTACACTCATACTTGCATTAAATAACCCTCAACTATAATAATGGATGTGTAAGAGGACTCATCGAGATCCTCTGGCCTCCACAACCAACTGCTTTGTGTCTGGGTGGAAGGGCGTAGCTCGACACCCCCTAGGGTGAGGGTTATATTTTTTCATGCCAGATAACTTAGCGGTCTCCTTCAGGATATGGCGGTTACGGGGCCAGGAGAGAAGGGCTTTTTATCCCACCCTAGTGGGGGCCGCATGAACTCCCGTGCCGTAATTGCTTAGGCTTGTGGGTAAGCATCCGAAGTGGACGTGAGGCATCTGTTGCTTGCACAATGGGGATCACGTGGCACTGGCCAAAAGGACAACCATGGTCCATCAAAGCCCTTAGTTGGCAGATTTGGATAGGGTCAAGGAAAGGCCCGTGTAAGCGGATTGACGCTGCATGATGCCCCCTAGGACAGGTGTAGTTGATTCCGAGATCTTCCATACATGGTTAATTAATCCATAGAGGTGTCTTCGCTGTGAGGGTAGCGCTGACATTTGGATATAATTAGCTTATTTTAAAAATCCATAAAATAAGTTATTTTGCATTCGTTTTCATTCAACCATATAGTTTCCCTATCCGCTATCCCATAAGAGAACCAGTTATCGGGTCTCTAACTACGTAGAGCGGAAGCGCTATCTTTAGCTTATGCTTAGGGTAGTAAACGTACATTGGCTTCCAATCTAAATATCCCTGTACTAGACCTAATGGGTCCAGATATTACTAGGGCACTAACTAGGGCATATGACGACTAGCAAGAGTCTAAGGAGATGTGCAAGTGCTGTGTTATAGCAGACTTGCGGACAACTCTTTAGAAGCGAGTCAGAGATATGCCGGGTCTTCACTAATAAAGTTTTACTTGCATAAGATGTCTGGAAGGCGAAGTTAGTCGACTTATCGCTTATCCACCAAGATACTTGTCGGTACCAGGATGTCAGAGGAAATACTTGTTCGGGAATACATCCTTGAGTTCCAGATCGAACTAGATTCCAAAGACATAGTACCAGATGACGAGGTGGTGGAAGACGTCTATCTTGCATCATTGTCTGGAACCTTCGAAGGCGTTATCAGAGACTTTAGCTTTAACAAGTTAGAGATGATAAACGCAGAACTTCTAAGGAGATTTCCAAGAGACAAAGGATGAGATCAAGATTAAAGGCAATGCCTTTAGTGCTTAACCTAGGTCTTCTTTAGAAGAACCTAAGGGAATAACTTATAAGAGATCGAAAACTATTCTAGTGCAGAAACTGGTATGGAGTCCTAAGTCTGGTAACGCCAAGGACGGAAGTATTTTCGCTGTGGCGAGCATAGGGGGTATTTGAAGATTGAGTATGGCCTCAGGATGTTAGGAGTTGAGTCGCTATCTAGTAGCAGTTCTTATGCTTCTTGGAATGTAGACTTCGGGTCTACAGAGATTCAAGGAAAGCAGAAGGCTACTTTATAGTGACGTAATCCTAACATAGGTACTGATGTCATAAGCCGCTGCGGAAGCTGTTAGGTATGATTGTCTTAGTTTTCCGAAATACGGATTTTGTTTTTAGAGATGTAGTTCTGTTTCCTTCTTAGTAAATGAAGTTTTTAGTTTTAGACAGCACCGTGTGTGTGTATCTTAAACTGAAAAGATAGCTTCAGTACTAGAGGAATAGATCAGAATAATCTCTTTAAATTTAATCTTAATTCGGAAATAGATTTCATGACAGCTGCAGTGTCTAATTGAAATTCATCTAAATCGTTTGGAGAAGCTATCCCATTTGTGACCCCTCTGATTTAGATATTCTGCCTTAGATAAATTCAAAGGTAAAAGAAGGCTGAGTTTCTGTTCACAGAATCATCGGAGATCCTTCTAACCTATGAGTGTAATCTGGAAGGCAGAATAACTAAAAGGGCCATGAAGGTATGGGAGTTAGTTAATTTTGACGTCTATGGTTCCAAGAGCGTCCAGACGATAGGAGTCTCTTCGACTTATCGAGGAAACAAGAACCTATCGGATGGGTTCCATAGGATCCTGATGGAGCATGGGATTAGCTCCCAGTTAAATGCTCTAAGGATGACACGTCAGAATAAAGTCTCCGAGAGAAGGAATCGGACCCTGTTTGACATGGTCCGTAGTCTGATGAATATTGCCAAATGTACTACCCACCCTTTGGTGGGGTTGTACCTTAAAACAGTAGCTTATATCTGAAACTCTCTCTCATCTAGATCAGTGCCTCAGACCTATAGAGAGCTATGGTCTAAGCGAAAGCTGACACTATAGAGTCTCGAGATATAGGGTTGTCCTGCACTTGTGCAAAAGGACAAGAGGGATGAGATGGAGATGTAGTTCCAGGTATATCTGTTTGTAGGTTACCCTTAGGAGGCATAAGATGGACTGTTTTATGATCTTGAGGTTAGGAAGGTAATCGTTTCTACGAACACCATCTACCTAGATCAAGATTATATTATAAGACCATAAGTTTATCAGTAAGGTAGTTCTGGGTAAACTACTGGGTACTGGTAGAGAGTGCGCATTTGAAAAATGTAGTGGGAGTAGATGATACAAGAAACTAGTATACCAGGTATTGTAGAAACGATTCACTTTGTACCACCACCACCTCATCGTTGTGGGACCATCAGAGCTCCTGAAAGATACTATGGAGAAACTTCGATAGTTAATCCAGAGTTTCAGGAGGATGATCCTTAGAGCTACGAAGAAGTAGTGGGAGCTTCCTTTGTACCACCACCACCTCATCGTTGTGGGACCATCAGAGCTCCTGAAAGATACTATTGAGAAACTTTGATAGTTAATCCAGAGTTTCAGGAGGATGATCCCTAGAGCTACGAAGAAGTAGTGGGAGCTTCCGACAGCTCTGACTGACAAAAGACCATGGAGGCAAGCTTACATCAATGTCCCTTGGAACAGTCTTGACACTTATAGCACTATCACCCTTCAGGGTGTAGGAGGTGTATAAGAAGAGCACCCGGTTAAGACTTAAGTAGCTAGATTAGTTACCAAAGGAGAAGGGATTGACTATGTCAAAACCATCTCACTGGTAGCTATGCCTAAGTCTATAACGGATCCTCTTAATCCATCACAGCCCATTATAGTTGGGAGATCTGGTTGATGGATGTCAAGACAGTTATTCCCTAACGGGAATTTGAAAAGGGACATATGGATGATTAGCCTCAGGCTTTGTGTCAGTAGGTTAGGAAGATATGGAATGCAAGTTGCAATGGTCCATTTATGGACTGATGCAAGCATCCAGGTTGGAATGTCTATTTTGATCAAGGGAATCCGCTCACACGGATTTGATCAGAATGAGGATAAACCAAGTTGGTACAAGAAAGGTGAAATAGCTACAAGGGTGTATTTAGTACTTTACGTTAATGATATTTTACTGATTGAAAATGATGTAAGAATATTGTTTACGGTAAAGGTTTGTAGTCATCACAATTCGATGTGAAAGACCCTAATAAGGCGAGTTATGCTCTGGGAATCAAGGTAACTCGAGACAACCAGAGCAAGATTCTCTTGCTGTCACAGGCTACGCATGAAGATAAGATTCTAGCCAGATTCGTTTTAAGAGGCTAGATATCTATTGCGCAGCAGGAAGATGGGTCGGTTTCAGTCGAACTCGGGTCCAGATCTTTGGACCGATGTGAAGGGTATACTCAGAAATCCTCGTTAAGTAAGGATTGTGAGTTAGCTTGCACTTCACAGGTCCTGATATCGATTAGACACACAGGATCTGACTTTGGTGTCAGATGTGTGTTTCAGAGAATCGATTTCAGAGATTATTTTTATTTTGGGATTAGAAGCGGTAATTGGTAGAGTGTGAAGCAAGTGCATCACAGACTCTACCACAGATGCTTAGCACGTTGTTGCGTGCGAAGTAGTATATCAGGTGGTAAGGCTTAGGAAGTTCTTAGAGAACTTGAGACGCGTACCGGAGGCTCAGTTATTTGTTGTTACAACAGAAGAGCGGTAAGCAAGGTCCAAGGAGACTAGGCACCGCCGTGAGGGGAAACCCATCAAGTACAAACTCCACTTGATCTGACAGTTATATGAGGAAATGCAAGTAGCGGTACTGAGGTGGAATCTACAGACAATGTTGTCAATTCCTTTAGGGAATTCCTGCAAAGGCTTTTGGGCAGCATGTAGAAGCTACAGAGCTCAACACCGTAATTCCTCGTTAGACCTAGTGGGAGATTGTTAGAATTGGTGAGGTCTATAGCTCGTAAAAACCTAGTGTTTAGCTTTGTATGGTTGATAGTATAGGATTGCATATTGGTACGTACCTTAGTACGTGTTCTGATTACAGAACAGAGAGCCATGGCTACATGGTAATCCACTTGAGTGGGAGACTCAAGGGACTGGTCCCATGTAACCTAAATACGTTCGCAGCTCTGATAAGGGTTGGTCGCCCTATCAGGATAAGCTGTTGGGATGACAGAGCGTAGGTGTCTCCACCACGGTCATTACCAGGCACAGTGTCTGTGGCCGAACGGAACTAACACGGTGCACAGATCGATGAGCAGACATCGGTGCACTAAACCGTGTTTCTGCTTAGGGTAAAACGGTCCTAAACCCTGAGGAACCATGTCTGGTGGACTAACCAGTTGTGTGGTGCTTTGGCGCACCAATGTGTGAGGATCCGGATGCAGTGATCCAAAACCACGGTGTACTGGGTTACCCGGCTGGCGTTGCATCAGCGTGTCACTCCTGCAGGCTATCCACACCCTTAACGGGAGGTGCGTTCCTTGGTCTGACGTACGTCGTATTAAACCCTGGCCAGGTGGTCATCAGTTGGACTGGTGACGGATCCGGTTGCTCGGAAGAGTAATCGGAGGTACGATGTATATGGTCAACCGGGAAGGAACCGAGTCATATGAGCACTCGAGTCTGACGGTATTCTCCACTGCTCGAGTTGCATCATGGCACCAAGTGGAGGGACAGCGAGTTTACCATACTAAGCGGAGAGCAGGGGTATGTGGGAGAACATAGTAAGTCCGGGGGGATTGGAGTGCAGCCTGCGTCGCACTCTGGGTGGCTACGCAGGTTAACTCGGACTCAGAGGATCGATGGTACACTCGGGTAGTGTGTCGATCGAGTCTGAGTTGGAAGCCATGAACCCTAGTCCCTGAAGGTTCCACCTTATCGACATTATGTACGGTTCTTATACCATCTCCTCGAAACACAGAACGTAGTTAGAGGAAGCGAGAAGTCCAAGCATACGCTCCGTGAGTGCTTCGCACTAGTGCACGGTAGATGCGTAGCTACGTGTGTGCACTAAGGGGAAACCCTAGGTTAGTGCAGAGACGCATGTAGCAATTCCTTGCCATAAGTGGACTTTGCCATATGGGTGCGATACACCGGGACATGTTGCGAGTTGACTAGTTGACTTCACTAGGGGCACCCTACGGGAACCTCAGAGAATAGTGAAATCACTGGTGCACTTCACTTATGTGTGCCTTGCAAAGTCTCGTACACGAGGAACGACCAACTAGTGGCATAAGGGCGATTTGGTCATACCATGCGCCACTATGCACTAAGGGGGCCGGCCCAAAGTGTTGAGAGACTGGTCAAGGCCGGCCCTATTAGTTTCGGGAGGTTGTTGCCTCCGATGAAGGGGCCGGTTATGAGGCGCAGAAAACGGGCTGGTTTTGACCGTTTTCGAAAACAAGGAAAGGATAGAGATAAAGAAGAGATATATAGGGATAAGGTTTGAATCTATCATCCTTATCCATACTGTCCTTATCCATATGAATAGGCCGGCCCTATATATGAGAAGGAGAGAGAGGGTGCACGAAATTAATAGAGCCATGCAAGCCCTAGGGCCGGCCATGGCATGGGGAAACCCTAGCCGCCCCCTCTCCTCTCTTCGCATCTCCTCTCTCGTCTCTCTCTCCCTCGCTTGCGCCATTGGATGGCGACTCGTCTTCCTCACGTGGTGTTTTGTAGAAGGAGAAGGCTCGTCGTATGGAGGCACTCAGAGATCCATCGACGAGGTGCCGTGCATCGTGTGAGATCGGGTGAACTAGAAGGCGTCTCCCGCAACCTTTTGCTGTCCAGAATCTGCACAGAAAATCAACGTTGTTTCTGCGATTTCGGGAGCTACAGAAGTCCAAACGACGTGAAACTTGTTGGAAAAGTTGCGTCTTGAAGTTGGCTACCTGCAGTCCAAATTTTAGCCCAATCGGAGTTCGGAGCAGAAAGTTATGGCCGTCGCACCGAAGCTATGTCGAGCAGATCCGTAGCCCGTCTCCATCGACAAAGAAGAAATTTGTCGCGGTGAAAGATTCCGCACGCAGGTATGACCTCTAACAAGTAGATCTAACATAATTAGAACATGCATTCATGCTAGTTTGTTCTTTCGCGTTAGATCATCGTTAGGGGTTCGCGTAGTTGCCATGCTAGATTCATACACGCATATGTAGATCGTTTCGATGAAAATTTTGATATGTAACGCACACCGCTCACGGTCCTCGGACCTTCACTTTGCTTCCGCTGCGGGCCTCTACCATGGATTTATTTCCAACAGTTTTCTTATATCCATCATGAAAGGTTTTGGATTCCCTAGCTCTTTCCTTCACTGGATCTTATGTTGTATCTCCACCCCTTCTTTCTCGGTGCTCATCAATGGAGAAGCTCATGGCTATATTGAACCAAGGAGAGGCATCTGGCAAGGTTGCCCTCTCTCGCCTTATCTATTCCTCTTTTGCACTGAGGTCCTCTCTAGACTTCTGCTTGGCCTCCTAAATCAGAGGAAAATACATGGGATTCGGTTGGGCAGGGGAGGCGAAATTGTCACGCATCTTATATATGCAGATGACCTGTTCATTTTTGGGCATGCAAATCAAGAAGAGGTGGTAGCCATTAAAGAAATCCTTGAGACCTTCTGTCTAGTCTCTGGATAAGAGGTAAATTTTTTGAAGTCCAATGTTCTGTTCAGTAAGAATATTCATAGAACTACCCGGAATCAACTGGCAAGAGCTTTGGGGGTGAACATTATGACAAATCAAGAAAAATATCTGGGAAGTCCTCTGTTCATTGGGAGGTCTAAATCTTTGACGTATAAGTTCATTGGGGATAGGTTCCAAGCCAAACTCAAAGGTTGGAAGTCGAAGTTGCTCTCTCACGCAGGCAGAACCACGCTCATCAAATCTTCTTTGTCTTCTATCCCGTCTTATTTTATGTCGACTATCGCCCTACCTAAACGTGTGACAGATTCTCTTAATGCATTAGTTAGGGACTTCTGGTGGGGATTTGAGGGTGGGGGTCGCCATCTCTACACGAAGGCTTGGAGGTTTTTCCAACTTCCAAAGGAAGAAGGAGGCATTGGCATCAGGGATTTCGAAGCTATCAATTGGGCTTTCCTCATGAAACTGGCATGGAGATTTTTAATAAATCCAAATGCTTGGTGGGCCAAAATTCTTGAGAAAAAATACCTGCATGGGGAAGAGTTTTGGAGCCACAAAAGGCAACCGTATCACTCTTCGGTCTGGAATAGCTTGATCCAAAGCCGAGATTTCTTAAAAGGGGGTACTTGTTGGCTTGTTCGTGATGGACACTATGTCTGGGTCACCTCCGACCCATGGATCCCTATGGTAGAGGGCTATCGCGTCTCCTTTCAATATTCGGTCTCAAGTAATGCAATTGGCGGCACTCGATCATCTGACCTCCGAGTGGTTGATCTATTTGATTTCTCAAATGGTGTTTGGAAAAATGATATCATGCAAGCTATGGGGTTCGACGACAGGTCCTGTAGCCACATAAGGCGATTAAGCCTTGTACCGGAAGGTGAACCAGATAGGCTAGGTTGGATCCCATCGAAGTCCGGGCTTTTTTCTGTGGGGTCTGCCTACCGGCAAGTTATGAAGCAGCTTAGGGGAGAGACCAACCCAGTCATCCACCGCAATCTCTTCTCTTGGAAACGAATTTGGAACATGAAGGATCTTATGCCACGGGTCCAGCTATTCATTTGGAGGCTTGTTATCTCAAGCCTTCCTACTCGAGCCAGACTATCTAATTTCTTGCAACATATTTCTCCCCTCTGCATCTTTTGCAACATGGAACCTGAGTCGGATGCGCACTTGTTTCTTGATTGTCACCTCACTTGCAGGGTTTGGAATCAGGAGGGCTTCCTAACCCCTATTGGCACTCAATCTGAGAGCTTGCAAAATAGATTGAGCACCATTTGGGACCAGCTCCCTTCAAATCAAGACAAGAGGTATCGAGCGGCCTACATTCTTTGGTCAATTTGGAAGGAACACAACAAGGCCATGTTTGAGGGCATTGCACCTAGCACGGGTCATATCACTATGACAGCACGGAACTTAATGAAGATCTTCGGCTGTAGCCCTACTATTGAGGATAGAGATAGACTGGATGATAGCACCAAGCCATCCCGGCAACGCCCTCCGGAGGGAGTCATCAAGATCAATATTGATGCAGCAATTGGAACAAACACGACTGCTTGCGGAATCATCGCTAGGAATGAGGATGGAGAACCTATCCGAGTGGCAGGTAAGGTCCTCCATCCTTGTTCCCCTTTGGAAGCTGAAACTGTGGCCATGTTGGAAGGAATCAAGCTTGGTTTTCAGATGGGAATCAACAACGTAATTCTAGAGGGGGACTGCCTCTCAGTAGTTATGCTCCTGTTGGAGAAGGACACCCCTCCTCCCTGGAAATTCCATAATCTAATTATGGAATGCAGGAGACTCTCTTCTCTCTATGTTTCGTGTGTGTTTAGACATGTTTTCAGAGAATGTAACCAAGCAGCGCATGCCTTATCCGCCCATGCGATGCATAGTAGTACCTGTTTTAGCTATCCCTCGCCATATGGGCGTATCTCCCCTCTTTTTGAAGAGGTATTATGTAAGGATCTTGCAGTTGATGATTATTAATAATAATGTCCACCTATCCTTTCGCTCTCTCTTCCATACCACTCGGGCCTACTGGCTCTGGGCAACCCGTTGGGATTGGTACCTAGTGCCCGAGTTGTAGGGGGAGAGAAGAATGGACAGGTTGGTTTTGGATTGCAAAAAAA
The DNA here is from genome assembly GCA_947650365.1 of Chamaelirium japonicum. Lineage (NCBI taxonomy): Eukaryota > Viridiplantae > Streptophyta > Magnoliopsida > Liliales > Melanthiaceae > Chamaelirium > Chamaelirium japonicum. The sequence continues at coordinate 97,473 of CANTAL010000208.1, forward strand.
AAATTACAGCCGTCCCGTGCATCAGCCCATGCACGTCCGAACCCTCTACTCTCTCTCTCTAAAATCTGAAGCAGCCCCTTAACTCGATCGCAGCCTTCCGATACACCCACTTCTCTATCCCGTTTCTCTCTCCTCCTACAAAGATGGCGAATGGCTCTCTCTGGTCTTTCTTTTCTCTCTCATTCTGAACGTTCCTCTCTCTCTCTCTCTAACTCTTTTAACCATCCCGTTTGCAAGCCCCGAATGCCCAGGCGATTTCCTTTCTTCTCTCCCGTTTCTTTCTCTCCTTTCTCTCTCTAAAACCGAAATCCAACCGAGATCCCCTCCGAATATCATTAGGATCTCCAGCACCTACCCCATCTCACAACCCCGCGCCCACCTCTCTCTCTTGAAATCCAATCACAGCCATCCCTTGCTCCTTGTTTTCTCTCACTAAAACGTAACCCGAACGGCTCTCTACCGTCTTTATTTTCCTCTCCCATCCGATCGCCTCTCTCTCTCTCCTTACCTAATCTGAACCGAAACCCATGCATCCGATCAGAGCTGCTTCTCTCTCTATCTCATTCTCTTTCCTTCTATCAACCAATCCGAATAACTCTAAAACCGAACTTCTCTCTTTTGCGAAACGGAGAATGTATCACCCGGGTTACTATCTTATTCACGTGATCTCTCTCTTTCTTTTAACCTTACACCCCTCATCCCTTTATATAGGACCCGAGCCGAACCATCCTGGGGATCATCACGTTCCACCCCGAACTTCTTCCACCATCTGATACTCACGAGGTTCTCACCACCGATTACGGAGCCATCATTTTCTTCACCACCAAACCTAGCCATCACCTCCCATAACCATCTACCATCTTTCCTCTACCATCCTCGACCAAAACCAAAACACTAATCCTCCACATCCCGTCACCATCGGCCATCATCATTTGTCAATCATCCGTACCATCATCGCGCCATCATCGAGGCTACGACGTGATCAAGCCAAAGCGAAGAAGCATCGAGGAACGATATCGAAGAAGACGGAATCTACGGAGCAATCTTCAAGGATGATCTGTACTTTGTTTCTTTTCGTTTTTTTCCTTTGATGTAACAAAACCCATGTCTAGCTAAATTACATGCTAAGGCTTAGATGAAACCTTGGATCTAGTAGATGTTAGGTTTATTTTATGTGTTCTATGCCAATGCTCTTTAATGTTTTATGCGATTCAATTCTCAGTTGATTGATGATTCAATTTGCTCTCACAATCATTGCCACGTATGTTTTGTAGTTAGCTCTATAATTGATCATCATGCAATTAAGCATATTTTAATCAAAGAATTAAAACCCAGATCTTGCATGCTTAACGCAGACATCGAATGCTCTGCTTATGTGCTTTGATCTGTTGTGCTTAACCTAGATATTTGATGCTTCATTTTATGACCCATTGCTTGAGTTGAATCCAATGTTAGATAAATATATTTAAAGCCCTAAAGATCATATCCTCGAGTCGAGCACGGGATTTGTTTCCCGCATGCTACTCGCCTAAATTATAACATCTTAATTTAAACATAGTATCTACGATGATCTAGCGGCGGATTCGATCGCCTTAGTATCTCATCCATATCTGAACTTCCACACTGCACCGCATTACTTTAGTTAATTTGCATGCTTTAATCCTGCTTAGTTTATTTTTCCATCACAATCTTATAAAACCAAATCAACAATATTGCTCATTATGTAATTTGCATGCTTTAATCCCCGGCAACGGCGCCAAAAACTTGATGCGATCTAAACTAATCCTAAATTAAGGGGTTAATTTGATCTAAATTATAACTCGCAAGTGCACGAATCGCTTTGTAGGAGTGGTACGTATTACGAGGTCGATCCCATAGGGATTGCTAATGAGAAAAACAGTCTAATCTAGGGTTATCAGTTATTTAACCTAAATTACTTAATGAGCAATATTGTTGATTTGGTTTTATAAGATTGTGATGGAAAAATAAACTAAGCAGGATTAAAGCATGCAAATTAACTAAAGTAATGCGGTGCAGTGTGGAAGTTCAGATATGGATGAGATACTAAGGTGGTAGAATCCGCCGCTAGATCATCGTAGATGCTATGTTTAAATTATGATGTTCTAATTTAGGCGAGTAGCATGCTGGAAACAAATCCCGTGCTCGACTCAAGGATGTGATCTTTAGGGCTTTAAATATATTTATCTAACATTGGATTCAACTCAAGCAATGGGTCATAAAACGAAGCATCAAACATCTAGGTTAAGCACAACGGATCAAAGCACATAAGCAGAGCATCTGATATCTGAGTTAAGCATGCAAGATCTGGGTTTTAATTCTTTGATTAAAATAGGCTTAATTGCATGATGATCAATTATAGAGCTAACTACAAAACATACGTGGCATAGATTGTGAGAGCAAATTGAATCATCAATCAACTGAAAATTAAATCGCATAAAATATTAAGGAGCATTGGCATATAACACATAAAATAAATCTAACATCTACTAGATCCAGGGTTTCATCTAAGCTTTGCATGTAATTTAGCTAGACATGGGTTTTGTTACATCAAAGAAAAAAAAACGAAAAGAAACAAAGTACAGATCAACCTTGAAGATTGCTCCATAGATTCCGTCTTCTTCGATATCGTTCCTCAATGATTCTTCGCTTTGGCTTGATCACGTCGTAGCCTCGATGATGGCGCGATGACGGTACGGATGATGGACAAATGATGATGGCCGATGGTGACGGGATGTGGAGGATTAGTGTTTTGGTTTTGGTCGAGGATGGTAGAGGAAAGATGGTAGATGGTGATGGGAGGTGATGGCTAGGTTTGATGGTAAAGAAGATGATGGCTCCGTAATCAGTGGTGAGAACCTCGTGGGTATTAGATGGTGGAAGAAGTTTGGGGTGGAACGTGATGATCCCCTGGATGGTTCGGCCATCATCATTTGTCCATCATCTGTACCGTCATCGCGCCATCATCGAGATTACGACGTGATCAAGCCAAAGCGAAGAAGCATCGAGGAACGATATCGAAGAAGACGGAATCTACGGAGCAATCTTCAAGGATGATCTGTACTTTTTTTTTTCCCTTTGATGTAACAAAACCCATGTCTAGCTAAATTACATGCTAAGGCTTAGATGAAACCCTGGATCTAGTAGATGTTAGGTTTATTTTATGTTTTCTATGCCAATGCTCCTTAATGTTTTATGCGATTCAATTCTCAGTTGATTGATGATTCAATTTGCTCTCACAATCCATGCCACGTATGTTTTGTAGTTAGCTCTATAATTGATCATCATGCAATTAAGCCTATTTTAATCAAAGAATTAAAACCCAGATCTTGCATGCTTAACTCAGTCATCGGATGCTCTGCTTATGTGCTTTGATCCGTTGTACTTAACCTAGATGTTTGATGCTTCATTTTATAACCCATTGCTTGAGTTGAATCCAATGTTAGATAAATATATTTAAAGCCCTAAAGATCACATCCTCGAGTCGAGCACGGGATTTGTTTCCCACATGCTACTCACCTAAATTAGAACATCATAATTTAAACATAGCATCTACGATGATCTAGAGGCGGATTCGACCGCCTTAGTATCTCATCCATATATGAACTTCCACACTGCACCGTATTACTTTAGTTAATTTGCATGCTTTAATCATGCTTAGTTTATTTTTCTATCACAATCTTATAAAACCAAATCAACAATATTGCTCATTAAGTAATTTAGGTTAAATAACTGATAACCCTAGATTAGACTACTTTCCTCATTAGCAATCCCTATGGGATCGACTTCGTAATACGTACCGCTCCTACAAAGCGATTCGTGCACTTGCGAGTTATACTTTAGATCAAATTAACCCATTAATTTAGGATTAGTTTAGATCGCATCACAGACACTAGTACACTAAGCCGTGTTTCTGCTTAGGGTAAAACGGTCCTAAATCCTGAGGAACAACGTCTGATGGAGTAACCAGTTGCATGGTGCTTTGGCGCACCAATGTGTGAGGATCCGTATGCAGTGATCCAAAACCACGGTGTACTGGGTTACCCGCCTGGCGTTGCATTAGCGTGTCACTCCTGCAGGCCATCCACACCCCTGAAGGGAGGTACGTTCCTTGGTGTGACTTACACTGTACCAAACCCAGGCCTGGTGGTCATAAGTTTGACTATTGACCGGGTTCGATTACTTGACGGGGTAATCAAAGGTACGATGTATAGGTCAACCTGGAAGGAACCAAGTATGATCATTCGAGTCTGACGATAGTCTCTACCGTTCGAAGTGAATCATGGCATCAAGTGGAGGGACAACGAGTTTACCACTACTAAGCGGAGAGCAGGGGTATGATGGAGAACATAGTAAGTCCGGGTGAATTAGAGTGCAGCCTGCATCGTACTCTGGGTGGCCATACAGATTAACTCGAGCTCAGAGGATTGATGGTATACTCGGGTAGTGTGTCGATCGAGCTTGAGTTGGAAGCCATGACCCCCGGTCCCTGATGGTTCCACCTTATCAACATTATGTATGGTTCTTGAACCATCTCCTCGGAACACCATAAGCAGTAAGAGGAAGTAAGAAGTCTACACTCCGTGTGAGCTTGGCACTAGAGCATGGTAGATGCGTAACTACATGCAAGTACTAAGGGGTATGCCCGAGACTAGTACAGAGGCGCAAGTAGTAATCCCTAGCCATAAGTAAACTTTGCTGCATAGGTGCGATGCACCGGGGTATGTTGCGAGTTGACTAGTTAACTTTGCTAGAGACACCCTTCGGTGGCCTCAGTTAATAGTAGGGTAACTAGTAAAGATCACTTAAGTAGTGGCCGCTAGGTCTCGCACACTAGAAATGGTCAAATTGAGGCGTCAGGGCGTTTTGGTAAAAACTCATTCTATCGGACCTCACTTGTGGTCGACCCTAGCAGTGAGAGACCATGCTAGGGCTGACCCTATATTGTAGGGATGAGAATCCCCCATCAACAGGGCCGGCCATAGGGATAGGGATAGGGTTTTGAATTGGTCAAAACAAGCCCTAAAAATGTGAAAAACGGAAAAATACAAGGAGAGATAAAATGGTGATTTTGGGGAGATAATTATGGGATGTTCTTATCCCCTTGGATCATTATCCAAGGGGGTAGGCCGGCCCTATATAGGGAGCCTTATGGGGCCGGCCATGGGGTTGCAAAAACTGAACCCCCTCCCTCTCTCATTTCCCTAGATCTCTCCCTAATCTTTCTACTTTCCTGCTTGCAACTTCGTCTTCCTCGCGTGGAATTTCATAGAAGGAGAAGGGTCGTTCTTCGGAGGCACTCAGAGATCCGAAAGTGACATTCTATGCATCGTGTGAGATCGGGTAAACAAGAAGGCATCATCTCCATTCATACCATCGGCTTCTTCGCGAACGATCTTTCATCTCCATCGACAAAGAATACAATTCTTCACGGTTAAAAGATCCGCACAAAGGTATGAATAATCTAACACGTAGATCTAGCGAGCTTTATGATTTGCATGCATGCTAGATAATCATTACGCTAGATTATCGTTAGGGTGTTCGATTCACGTGCATACACATGCACACATATGTAGATTAGTTTCAATGAAAGTTTAAATCGTGTAACGTGCACCATGAACGGTCTTTCGACCGCCAAATCGTTTTCGCTGCGAGCCTCTACCACGGGTTTATTCCCAACACATACGCCATCTTCTATTGGTAGTTGACGACCGATAGCTGCTTGATCATGGAGCTCGCCGGTGCGATCAAGGTTATTGATGCGAAGCTCTTTATTGATTCCTTGTTCAATGGCAAGGATCTTAAGAGTCGCACAAGTTGCTTCAGTTGGCAGAACGACTTTCGATCTGTAAGTCAGACGGAAGGGTGAGAATCTAGTCGATTGACGAGGTATGGTTCGATAACCCCCACAAGACCTCGGGAAGGACCTTCTCCTAGAGTCCCTTCTTGTCATCTAACTTCTTCTTGAGAGTACAGAAGAGGACTCTGTTGGAAGCTTCATCTTGACTATTGCATTGAGGGTATGTCGGTGTAGAGTAGAAGAGTTTGATCCCATAGCTTTGGTATAACTCTAGGAATTTGTCTAAATCAAATTGAGCTCCGTTGTTGGCGATGAGGACTTGCGGCATATCGAATCTAAAAAAGATGTTCTGCCTGACGAACCTGATGACGTCGTCGTCTGTCTCGCGGAAGAGAGGCACAACTTTGACCGACTTTGTGAAGTAGTCTATTGCCAGTAGTAAATACTTCTTCTTACTCGGAGATGGGGGGAATGGACCCAAGAAGTCCAACCCCTACTGATGGAAAAGCCAAGGGCTCGTCAGATGATGGAGCTCGTCTGCTGGGAGTGAATCGCTCGAGTGTGCCGTTGGCTAGGCTCGCACCTTTGAATGAATTGATGAGCGTCTTTCGCCATAGTTGGCTAGTAGTATCCTTAGAGTTTGATTTTTCCTTCGAGATACCTTCCGCCGGAATGGTTATTGCAAGTTCTAGCATGGATATTGGCCAAGATTGTTTCTGTTTGATCTGGGCTAATATATTTGAGGAGTGTTTTACCGTATGATTAAAAGTAGAGATCGTCTCCTTAAAGACGATAATGAGGAAGTTTTCTCTGAAGCTGTCTGGCTTCAATCGGATCTTTCAGCACTCTGTTATGCTTGAAGAAGTTGAAGATTGGTTGTCTCCAATCTGACTGACTGTCGGCCAGGACGAAAGTGAAGGTTAGCTGTCTCCAACCCTCATTGCCTTTTGCCGAGGCGAAGAGGTGATGCTCAAGGCTAGACTTAGGTAGCTCTTGATAATCGATTTGAATTTGATGTTCTTTGATGGGATCTTTAAGTATCGAGGCAGCATTAGCGAGAGTGTCGGCTTCATGATTTTTTCCCCTTGGTATTTTAGTGAACTTGACGTTGAAGAATTGCTGTTTGAGATGTTGCACTAGGGTCAAGTAGTGTTGCATCATCTCTCCCCGCTCTACGTAATCTCCATTGATCTGCCTGATCACCAACTGGGAATCACTGTAGACGATGAGGTGATCTACCCCCAGCGCTTGGGCAATCTCCAATCCGGATACGAGTACTTTGTACTCGGCTTCATTATTAGTGGCGTTGAATCTGAGAAGAATGGCCTTTTGAAGATGGTTGATCTCTGGGGATATTAGAACTATCCTAATTCCCAAGATGATCGCACTTGAAGCTCCGTCAGTATAAAGTTTCCATCGCACCATTGTTGTCGAAGGAGCTTCAGGGCTCGGATAGGAGGCATCGGGGCCTAGATTAGAGTGTGGCTTGTCGTTGTCATCGAGATGCATCTTCGAATCATCTTCAAGGGCAATAGGATCTTCTATAGGGAAGTCGGCGATGGCCTGCCCCTTGACAAAGATGCGAGGCTCAAAGTAGATACCGAGCGAACTCATCTCGATTACCCACTTGGTCATCCGACCGACTCTACCTGCCTTATCGAGTATGTCTTTGAGTGGATGTTCGGAGATGACAATAACCAAGTAGGAGAAAAAGTAGGGATGGAGTCGTTGTGAGGCTGTTAGGAGAGCCAAAGCAACATTCTCAATTCTTGAATATTGAGTCTCAATTGGCAGACGGGTATGACTGATGTAGTAGATGGGATGTTCGATGTTATCCCTTCTGCTGACCAGGACTGTGCTGATGGTTTGATTGGTGACGGCGAGGTATAACCAGAGTGGTTCTTCCGATGATGGAGCAGCCAGGATGGGAGCTTGAGCGAGATAGAATTTGATGTCTTGGAAGGCTTGCTCCTAGGTCGAGTTCTATCCCAAAGTGTCTGTCTTGCGGAGCTTGTCGAAGAGAGGTTTGCATTTGTCCGAGGACTTTGAGATGAATTGATTGAGGGTTGCCAATCTTCCTATGAGATGCTGAACCTCCTTCAAGTTAGAAGGCGATGACATTTCAATGATTGCTCGAATCTGATATGGATTTGCTTCGATTCCCCTCCTAGTCACCAGATGACCCAGGAATTTGCCCGATTGAACTCCGATAGCGCATTTAGCTGGATTCAGCTTCATGCGATACTTTCTCAGGATTTGGAAGGTCTCAGTAAGGTCAGAGAGATGATATGCTCTAGTTCGACTCTTGGTGAGCAAGTCGTTGATGTAGACTTCGACATTGCGACCGATTTATTTCTTAAACATCTTCGTGACTAGCCTCTAGTAGGTTGACCCCGCATTTTTAAGGCCGAAGGATATGACATTGTAGCAGTAGAGACTTCTGTCTGTCATGAAGCAAGTCTTCTCTTGATCGTCGGGATGCAACAGTATTTGATTATAGCCTGAATACCCGTATGTCCATAAAAAATAGAAGCTCGTGGCCGGCGGTGGCGTCAACAAGTCTATCTATCCTTGGCATAGGAAACGGATCCTTAGGATAGGGTTTGTTGAGATTGGTGAAGTCGATGCAGACTCTGATATTCCTGTTCTTCTTTGGGACGACGACAATATTAGAGATCCAAGTTGGATACTCTACTTCACGAATGAAGCCTGACACGAGTAACTTGTCGATCTCCTCTCGAACTGCAACCAGTCACTCTGGTCTGATTGTTCGAGGCTTCTGCTTGATAGGATTCGCCCCTTCTTTGATTGTGAGTCGATGACACACATCATCCGGATCAATCCCGGGCATGTCTTTGAAGCTCTAAGTGAAAACGTTGATGTTGGACTTGAGAAAGGATACAATGTCTTACGCTTCTACATCACTAAAACCGGTACCGATGAATATTGTTCAGAGAAGATCATTGTTGCCAAGATTGACTTGGACAATCTTTTCGATTGAAGGTGGAGCCTCCCACTTCGTAGGTGCAGGCTCTAGCAGTGGAGGCTCCACTGACTGCTATCTGGTTGAGGGACCAGCTTCGTCTGTCGAATATTTTGCCGGCATTTCTTTGGACGTCGAACAAACTCTTGCCACCGTAGCCTCGCACGATCTTCCTGTCTGTTGCATTTCTCTTATACACCTGATACTCTCTCCAGTTGGGAATTTGAGGAGTTGGTGATAAGAGGAGAAAACAACGCTGATCTGGTGCATCATGGAGGAAGGATCTGCCCAAGATGGTGTTATAGTTTGATGTTCCTTTCACGACGGTAAACTGAACGGACACTCGCATATCCTGCCCAAGATCGAGCGTGAACCTCGCTTCTCCCATTGTCATGCTTTGCTCTATGTTGAAAGTCAGTGATGATAGTAGAGACTACGTCAAGGCTTTCGTATTTGTGGCGGAGGTGCTTGAAGCGGTCAGAGAACATGATGTCGACGGAGCTTTCGGTATCGATGAGGATTCAATTGACGGAGCTTTCATCGACGACGAGGCAGAGAACGAGGGGGTCTCTATGTGGAGTGCATACTCCTTTGAGGTCTCGATCGGTGAAGAGGATGGTTGGCCATAGGAGACCTTTGACGGGCTTCTCGATCCAAGTCTCTTTAACCTGAGCTACGGTGCGCACGTGATAACACGTCGCACCTAGCGGTCGACCTCCTTCTTGTTCGGAGTTTGGTAATGGAGATTACCATCGATACCGTAGATCTCCGCTTGAATGACGATATGAGTCGATTGATGTTCAACCAAACAGATCCAACACGTCTCCTTTTCCTCCTGAGGAGGGGAAGGAGGAGGAAGTGAATCGTTTGCTGGGCCGATAGTGGCTTTGAACTCCTAGAGGTGGCCTTCTTACAAAAGGTCCTCCAGGTGGTATTTGAGGCGATAGCATCGAGTAGTAGGATGGTCATTCCACCGGTGGAAGTCGCAATAGACCGACTTGCCCTCAGTGTATCGGGTGCCAGGCTCGAGAAGGGCAGGCCTCCTAAGGTATTCTTTGTACTTGATCAGCTCGGATATGACATCGATGAGCAGAGTCCAGTTTGTGAATATGGTCCTCCGAGGCTTCGCGGGTCTATCGCTTGCTTGCTTTGGCCTCTCAGAGGCTCCACCTTCCTTAGCTTGAGCTAGCGTTGTGAGCTTGGGCTGTCAGTCGTGTAGGCTCCTTGTAAGAAGGGCGCTTCTTGAGGTCGCGACTCTTAGGAGCAATCTGACCATCCTCCACTTTGATCTCTCTTTGGATCTGATCGAACAACGCCCCAAGAGATACAAGCGGGTTTCGAATAATATCGTTATAGATGTGGAGATCGAAGCGTAACGTGTTCTGAAACATGAGCATGATAGCCTCGTCGTCGAGGTGACGTCCGGAGAGCGCTGCATGCTTATTCCGGAACCTCCAAGTGAACTCTCGGAGGGTTTTATCTGATCCTATCTGAAGTCAATAGAGAGTCGAGCTTCTTCTCTGGCTTGAGGTTCAAACGATAGTGTTGGACGAAGAGATCCGCCAGATCCTTGAACCAGCTTACGGAGCCTGCCGGGAGGTGGTGGTACCAATCAAGTGATATGTCATCCAGGATGCCTGCAAAGGTGCGACATAGAACCTGATTGTCGTGATCGTGAGGCATCAATACTTGTTTGAAAGCGAGGACATGCAACGTTGGATCTCCCATGAGGTAATTGAACCTCGGGAGGATTGGAGTTCGCCAGCTCTGAGGGAATGGAGCCCGGAGGATTTATTAATAAAAAGGTCCCTCGGAAGCGTGGCTGTTCTGATGGTCACCTCGCTGGTCTGAGAGGTTCCTTGGAGGAAGAGGAGGTGGCGAAGGCGTAGGGGTCCTCGTTGGACAATGCTTGGCTAGAGTTCGGTCGTAGTTGTATTGAAGCTGAACTTTGGGGCGGTGGTCCTTGTTCCAGACGTCTCTAGTGATGTAGGGATAAGAGGATGCTCCGGAGCTGAGAGGTTCGGGGTGACGAGCTGACTCGTTGAGTCATTTCCAAACCGTTGGCCGTTCCAGACGTCTCTCACGATGTAGGGATCAGAGGATGCTCCGGAGCTGAGAGGTTCGGGGTGACGAGCTGGCTCGTTGAGTCATTTCCAAACCGTCGGCCTAGAGGGAATAGGCGAAGGCGCTCTTGAGAGGGGATCGAGGGATTGACCGGAGGTATCAATGACTAATGTTTGGAAGGAGCGGGAGAGGGGTCAAGCGACCGACAAATGTCTGCCCTGTTGTTGATACTGGCAACTGATCTAGGAAGGTTGGCACCTGCCTCGATGGTGACCCGTCGGAAGGAATCTCTCTCAACCATGAGAGTAGCATTCCGCTTCATCAGGGTGAGGAATTGGAAGTCTTCAGCCGAGATTTGGTATATTGCTTAATGGTCGGCGACGGATGAGACGTGCGCTTTCCCTAGACACTGAGAAGTTTTGTCGGTAAGCTAAGGAGACTGTCGTGGTTGAGCCAAAGTTGCACAGTCGACTAACCGATGACTCCTCGAATTCATAGCTGGGTGATGCTTAGGGTGCTGACTTGTCGCAGGCCTACGACTCATTGAGCGAGTCATAGGATGCTGAATGTCAGGATGAACATGACTTCCCTCCGGCTAATCCAGAGGTTGTGTCTTCGCCATTCAGGTATAGCGATGAGACAGACAGGTTGCTTAGGCAATCGGTAGTTGCTGCTTGACCAAAGGAGCTGGGAAGCCTGGAGGTCGCTAGTTGATAAGGAAGATCCCATAGACGGTGCCAAACTGTGGGGGAGGATTTTGACCATCGTACATAACCCTTTTCCAACAATTGATTATGGTTTGATCCTTCAGGACGTGGCATGCTGTAAAGCGCTAAGGGTTCAAGTGCTGAGCTATCACACAGTGATTGTTGAGATATAGAAAAAAAGAGATAAAGAGCTGACACAAGAGATGGTGATGAAGTTCGGCCGAAGCCTACATCTTAGTGCGGTAAGACGCTACCTTTGAATCCAGTATCTCTGAAAATATAAAGCTATTCTCAATAGGCCGAGGAGTGCTTGTTACAAGTAGACAGAGGATGGAGGGGGTTTGAGAGTCTGAATACCAGAAGGCTCAGAGAGCTCTAGAAAACAGAAAGTAGAATCTGAAATAATGAATTTCGGTCTGGATTATTTACATGATTGGCTATATATAAGGGTTTGGGAATATTCTAGAAATATTTCCAGGAATATCAAGAGTTTAGATACCTATTCGAGGGGATTTACCAGTCCCCGGATGGTATGTACAGGCCCCAGGACGAGCTGCGGGTCCCACCATCATCTTCGTGGGCCCCAAACAAGGCTGCAGGTCCCACCATCGTCTTTGTGGGCCCTAGGTAGGACTGTGGATCCTACTGTCATCTTTGTGGGCCTCAGGCAAGGTTGCCGGTCCCACTGTCATCTTTGTGGGCTCCAGGTAGGACTGCGGGTCCCACTATTGGGTGTTAGCCAGATTTTGCACCCACAATATGTACATGCACCTATGCATCACCGTGTTCTAGTGCGAAGCATACTCGGGCATATGTGTTTCAGGGTTGGACTTATTACTTTCTTAACTAACGCTTTGTTAAACGAGAAAATGGTTCAATAACCTTATATAATATGGATAAGGTGGAAACCTTCAGGGACCAGGGTTTATGACTTCCAACCAGAATCAATCGACACACTGCCCAAGTCTTCTATTAGTCTTCTGAGTCCTGATTAACCTGTATAGCCATCTAGAGTGCGACACAGGCTGCACTCTAATTGCCCTAAACTTACTATGTTCTCTCGTATACCCCTGCTTTTTACTTAATAGTGGTAAATATGATATCCCTTCATATGATGACATGACTCAACTCGAGCGGTGGAGAATACAGTCAAACTCGAGTGATCATAAACTTGATTCCTTCCAGGTTGACTACATACATCGTATCTTTGATTATCCTACCGAGTAACGGGATCTGGTCAATAGTTTAACTGATGACCACTAGGCCTATGTTTAATTCGATGTAAGTCAAACCAAGGAATATACCTCCCGTTAGGGGTGTGAAAAGCCTGTAAGAGTGGCAGCTGATATGACGTCGGGTAACCCAGCACACCATGGTTTTGGATCATGTAATTGGACCATCACACATTAATTAGTGCGTCACAGCACCACACAACTGGTTAGCCCACTAGTTGTGGTTCCTTAGGGTTTAGGACCGATTATCCTAAGTAGAAATATGACTTAGTGTATCGGTGTCTCCTTACCGATCTGTACACCGTGTTGGTTCCGTTCGACCACAGCAACCGTGCCTAATAATAATCATGGTGGAGATACACATGCTCTATCATCCTAACAGTTTATCCTGATAGGGCGACCGACCCCTAATCAGAGCTGCAAATAATTTAGGTTACGTACGACCAGTTTATTGAGTCTCCCACTCAAGTGGATTACCATATAGCTATGGCTCTCTGTTCTGTATTTAAAATACATACCAAGGTACGTACCAAGGTGCAATTCTAATAACCATATACAGCTAAACTATAGGTTTAACGAGCTGTAGACTTCATTAATTCTAACAATCTTTCACTAGTTCTAACAAAGAAAAACGATGTTGAGCTCTATAACTTCTACATGCTGATCAAATTTGTAGGAATTCCCTCAAGGAATCAATAATATTATCCGCATATACTACCTCTGTTATCGCTACTTGCCTTTCCTCCTAAAACTGTCAGATCAAGTGGAGTTTGTATTTGATAAGTTTTCCCTTATGATGATGCCTAGGCTCCTTAGACCTTACTACTTTTCTTCTGTTGCTACAATAGATAGCTGATCCTCTAGTACGCGTCCCAAGTTCACTAAGAACTTCCTATGTAATATCACATGCTATACTATCTCGCACGCAACAACGTGCTCAGCCTTTGTGGTGGAGTCTGTGATGCACTCTTACTAGAAACCCAATCTGATGCCCAAAGATATCGGATGAGGTCTAGCCTCCTCTTGTGATATACCTTATCCGATGGGCTGCACCATTGTCTTAGTCTCCTCTTGTCCAAAGACACAAATCCTTACAAGACATTTACTTATATACCAACCTACCTAGGGCGGCAACTCGAGTGGGTTGGGGTCAATCCATGCCCAACCCAAGTACTTGTAACCCTAATCCTAAACCAACCTTCAACTCAAGATGCCCAACACAATAAAAAATTTCCGAGCTCGGGTTAGCTTGAGTTGGTCGGTGGGTTAGGTTGTGCAAGTTCAGGCATACTTATTTCCAAACATTGTTTAAAATTCGACATTTGAAGATTAAAAGCTAAAAAGAACTTATACTTGCTAACAATACACACCTTTGTTGTCTTTCTATCCATATAATTTATTAGATCAAATCATGCCTTTATTTGATAAGCAAGAAGCAGATAAGTACGTAATATGTGATTGTGTGAAACAGATGTCTATGATTGCAACCCCTCAACATATGAGTACTCGAGATAGCTGTGATTGTTACTTATATGTCCCAGACTCATAGACATACATGAGTACTCGAGCTCAGGTTGGGCCAAGTTGCTCAATCTCTCAACTCGAGAGCCTGATCTGAATTCAATTGAGGTTGTATTTTTTCAATCCTAACCCAACCCATTCTTCAAATACATTAAACTCTGAGCAAAAAAAAAAAAAAAACCCAAACTCGCCCAAACCTCGGATTGAGTCTGGTCCAACCCGCCCAAGTTTCAGCCCTAAACCTACCTCTACTTCCCTAAGCAATGTGGCACTAAAGGAATAGTTGTTCATCCCATATGCAATGGGTTGCTCCCTCAAAGAGAATAAAAATTTGGATCACACATGATTAATGGGTTTTGGAGAGTACAATCTAAATTTTGGTTCTCTAGAGTCCAAAATACCAAAACTACTTTTGGCTCCAAAAGTAACATGGAAGAGCATCAATCTCCAACCGGGCAACCGGCTCCTCCTTTATCCTCCATATTTTTGCTCACCAACCATGTCATCAATTTAGGTAGTGACGAGGAATGGCCCTTCCACGCGACTCCCTATCCCACTCTCTACTTTAGTTTTTTTCTTCTTTAACCCAACAAGATCAAATAAACCAAGTCCTTTGCATGTTATTTATAAGATATATAATTGAACATCAGCCCCAACGACTCAAATCAGCAGAGGGTAAAGGAGTAAAAGCCTAAAAATAATTTCACTTGAGAGTCGGGTGCACCAGTTGACGAGTTCTAGCTTGCTGGACTTGAGTCGTGGGTTTTCCAAAGATAAATTTGAGGAGCATACAGAGGAGTTGCTTGGAGGAGTATTTTGCTGCCATGCATATCGATCTCCCTACATTTGGCTCAACTAGCCAAATGGGGAGCTGGTTGAAGAAGCTCTAAGAGCATCTCCGAGGGATTCCTAGAGCCACTCCCTATTTTATGGAGGAATATTGCTATTTGAACATACTGCGGGACAACTCAACGGGACAACGCACGTCAGCCAGCGCTTAGTGCATCAGAATTCACACCAAGCGACATTGTGAAATGGCCAACGTCCCAACACCACCGTGGCCCTTGTCTCGCGGAGTTGTCCCACAGTATGTTCAAATAGCATTACTCTTTATGGAGCCATATGGATTTTACAATAAAATAGGAGTCATTTTTTGGAACCATCTCCGAGTACTAGGAGTGTTCATCGGTTCGGGTTGACCCGCCAAACCGAACCGAACCGGTCTATTTGGTTCGGTTTGGATCGGGTATTTTTGACCGTTCTGTTTGGTTCGGTTCAAAAAAAAAAAAAACCCCGATATGATCGGTTTGGTTCTGGGTTGTGAGTTTTTTAACCCGAACCAACCCAATCCGAACCATTGGTACTATAACCTCAGTAGTTACTACTATACAGTGTACAATCTCACTAATATTGTACATTACATGGTGGTGACCCCAATTACCACCATTCGGTGCATTCAAAACTTTCAAGTGTTCAACGATATGATGAAATTGAAAAAGTGAAGGGTAACAACCCACATAATGACTAGTACCCCCAAATCCTAACTTATGAAATATCTCAACGTGAAAAATTAAGGGTGTTACTAGTAATTCTATAGGGGCAAATAGCATTATCCAAAGTTAAAGGCTTAAAAATAAAATCTGAACCAACTCAGCAGCTCAACCATTCATGCCTCACGGTGTGATGACAAACGATTTGAAAGACCCGCAGAATCGAACCGAACCAAAACGAACTTTTCCGGTTTGGTTTGGTTCGGTTTTTACCAAGGAATGATTTGGTTCGGTTCCATTTTCTAGAGAACCGATCAACTTCGATTCGGTTCCAAATTTATTAAAAAACCGAACCAACCCGAACCATGAACACCCCTACCGAGGACTCCTCAAGCCATTCTCTATTTTAAAAAAATATATATATTTTTACAACTTTCAGTATTTTAAAATTTATTATTAATTTTGTAGGAATTTTGAAAGGCCATGGTGTACTGTTGCCAACCTTTTCAGATTTTCAGATAATCGCCAGTTTCGAAAAAGATCAAGATTTGATGGCTTGTGGGACCCAGAAGTTGGGAGGGAAGCCACTCGGCACATTTGACAAGCGGATTGGCAATTAAAGAGTCAAAGTTGGGAGCTGACCAGCGGTGTAGGAGTCCCTTGGAGCCAGTGTTCCCTCTCGCTTGTCCCTTCCAACGAAGGAGCGGAAGTGGCCGGCGAGTCCCTTAGCTTGTAGATTCGCTGAGGACAGCCATAAAGCAAGCAAGCCAGCCTTTTGGTCCATTAAATGGACCCAAATAAAGCCCAATAACCAACAGTAACAAGATAACAATTTGAGTAATGGCTTTCATAATCTGTTTTAATTAATGAGTACTCCGTCGATTTGTTCTCACCGTTGATCAAGATCCTCAATGTTCGATCGCCTTACCCCTTTAAGAGCCTAGGGTTAGGGTTTTCTTTGCCTGGTTCGCTTGGCCTCCTTAGATGCCGCCGCCAACGGCTCCGAGGGGGCCAGGCCTTGGCGTCGTTCGACCTTGGGGTACCTTTCCTCCCCTCTGTAGATGGGCATAGTCAACTCGTCGGCCTTTTGTACTCAAAGTGCTGGAGTCGGGCAGCGATCTCCCACAGCTCGTTTGACGGTTTCTGTTCATCGTCGATGCCAGATCTTCTACCGGGAGCAGTTTGGGAGGTTGGATCTAACCCTGGTGTGAGATTCTCCGTCGGTGGGTTTCCAGTCCACCCCCATTGGTCGGAAGTGGTTCCTGGCGGTGCAGTGGAAGCGACGGTTAGACAGTGATGCGGAAGCACCGGCTACAACTCCTCCAGATTAGCTCAGCGGCTGGCGCAGGCGGTACATCGCCTTTGTTTTTTTTTTTTTTTGGTTGTTCCTTTTTGTTGTGGATTTCTTGTTTTTCCGATGCCTTTCTTCACCCCTTGGTTTGGGTTTGATGTGTCTCTCGCCGGTGAGTGAGGCTTGTCTCCGTCGACGGTGGCAGTTTGTGATTCCCTGTTTCAGGTTTGGTGAGTAGGGGCACTTTTCTCACTGGACTAAAGGTGTTGTTTTCCGCAAGACGGTGGTGTCCTTTGCCTGAGCCGGCATGTGACTCCTTTACGGATCTGGTTGTGATCTCCCCTTGATAATGAATACAAATACAAAAAAAAAAAAAATGCTTGGTGGTTGATATATAATTACTAATTACCGTTACTTAATTGGAGGTCTCCTTTAAAACGAATCGTGCATGCCGTCGGCTATATCAAACAAAAATTGCTCTGCAACCCAATCAAGTTAGATCGGAGTCCTGTTCTGCACGCTCCAACTCATCAGACACAGTACTCCCTCTGCATTGACATCACAAGAAGCTTTTTCCGTACACATATATTCTCTAATCCCAAATAATAAAAAAAGGCTGGAGACTATTATTAATTTTGAAAAATTTTATTCATACCCCAAAAATCTGTAATTAGACCCAAAATTCTGCACCCTCCAACTGAACAACCCTTTAATACCAATAATGCCCTTTTCTTTTGTATCCCAAACCCCAAAGTCCTAATTCAGCGTCTTTTGTACCCCAAACCCAACCCAAGGTTTGTTTGAACTTTCTTAGCCCAAGCCAAACCCGTCAGATTGATCGGGTTATGCGGGGTGGGTTCGGGTTAACCCGTCCAAATTCGGGTTGGGCTCGGGTTGGCCAGCCAAAGTTGCAGCCCTACCTGTGCCTTCTAGTACCAGCCAACGATATGGGGTTTATTTAAGAGTAGTGGGGTGTATTCAAGAGTGCATATAATTGGGGTATATTTAAGGGGGTATGTGTTTGATTGTGGTATAATCAAGTTGGGGCGGGCCATTTTACTGCGGTGTATTGATGGTGGGGTGTAGGGGAGAAGGGTATTTTTGGGAAGGAATGGGGTATGAAAAAAAAAATGGGGTGTGTTCAAGTTTGTTGGAAATGGGGGCTAATTACAGGTTTTTGAGGTATGAATAAAATTTTCATTATTTTTTGGGTTATTTTGACTTTGCCCCCCAAATTTTGCCTTGAATTAGACTTTTCCCTCCATCTTTTCATTAATTAGATTTTACCCTCCAAAACTAATTGTTCCGTCAGCTCACATGAGCTGACAGCTGACGGAAAAGAAATAAAGTTTTAGGGGGTGAGCTGACGGAACAATTAATTTTGGGGATAAAGTCTAATTAATGAAAATATGAAGGGTAAAGTCTAATTCAAGGCAAAATTTGGGGGATAAAGTCAAAATAACCCTTATTTTTTTTTCTCCATTTTGTCCTCCCATTGCTCACAAACTCCTTTGCTCTTCTTGTTCTCTTGTGTGATCAGACCCAATGCAACCAACTTTTCTTCACCAACTCCAGAATATATTCCTCAATCGACTTGACGTACTATCATCTCTCACAAAGGCCAAACGAGCCAAAGCTGAAACCAATCATGTGAATGGCTGCAAGGGCATTCCAGCCCAAGACCATGCCACCTCTATATATACGTACAGTGCAGCTGCACGTTGAGTAGTGTGAGCTAGCTAGCTAGCGAGGAAGTGGTAGGCAAATACTGATGGAAGGAGAAAGGGCTGATCAATGCATGAAGAGGAGGGGATGCATCAAGAGCACCAAGGGGCCATGGGTAGTCCGCCGCACCCGCCGAGATGGCCGGGTCTCGCTGTCGCTGAGAAGGCCCTCGGAGGCCGAGAGGGAGAAGAACTGCCGAAGGGAGCGCCGCCGGCGTGAGATCACCGCGAATATCTTTGCTGGGTTGCGTGCACAAGGGAACTACAAGCTCCCGAAGCACCCGGATCAGAACGACGTCCTCCTGGCATTGTGCAACGAGGCGGGATGGCATGTGGAGGAGGACGGAACAGTTAGTCGGAAGGTCATACCACCCCCCTCTAACTCTTACATACACGTTTCTTCTATTAATTTGAACTAGTGCTTGCCATTTCTAACCCCCCCACCCAAAAAAAAACCAACTGTTTGACATAGCAAAATTTTTTTTTTTTTTTGATGGGATAATTAGTAGGTCTCTCGAAACCTTTCGGGCCAACTTCAGGCTCGGACTAATCCCACTGAGAGTGAAGCCTGACCCACTCAGCAATTCCCACTTAACTCCTAGGTAAATCGAGAGGGGGGGAGGAGTCGAACCCACAACCTCCTCACCAAAGCATCAGTTGCTTTACCAACTCTCCTGTATATCCTCTGGCCTGTACATTTGTCATAGCATTCTCAACATGAAGATGTGCATTACCATATTATGAAAGAGAGCTGCTACTTAGCCATCCAGTTTTCCATCTTGATTGGGCCATTCTGACGTGGCACCTGACCACACCACTCGTTTGCCTGTCAAAATTTGGCTTATGGGTGCAAGTGTGCAACGGACAGCTGTGATCATATGTCACCTCAAGATGGATCGATATCAGCGGAAAACAGGATGGATGAATAGCATTTTCCATAAAGAAAGCTCATTATAGCAGAGAATGAATGTATAGATTAAGGAAACAAGGAATAATAATTTGTTAACCTAATTAATATCAGCATGTTTAAGGTGCAGGTCAGTTTTGGGCAATGACCACATGCACAGCATCTATAATTTGAAACTGTTTATACATGCAGGATGCATAACCCTATATATCTTATGGATTAATGCTATGCTATTCAATTCTTTTATTAAATATTGTTATTATATGCAAGTAGATGTCTTCCTGCTCGATCATAATCGAGCACTCTCAATGATCGAGGACTTACCACCTGATCGATTTTCAGGGAGAAGTGATAAAAGAGTTGCATGAAGATGAACTATCACTGACGTTGGCCCTCCCTCGCCAATACAATTGATCGAAAGGTATACGATGTTAATGTTTTTTTTTTTTGGTTCATATATGTACTTAGAAACGTCGATGATCATCAAATCAGATGCATAAAGTATTGACAATCATTGATATTTTTTGTTGAATTTTGCAGGCGGTAAAGAAAAGAAAATGTTGTAGTATCTTGATCGAGACGCATGAGGGTTTAAATAGGATTATTTGTTTTCATCCATAGTCTCCAAAAACCTAATGGTTTTGGTCTAGGACAATATAATAATGATATATTGTCTCTCCTTTGTCTCTATGATTTACAATATTCCAAGATGATCCTTTTGTTTAGCAATGAATTTGTTCAATTCACATGTAGTCCTTAAGAAGGTAGAAATGATATAACAAGGGCACTTCAATTTGAAGCGTACGAGACACTATATATGCCCACGCTGCCTTTTGCTTTTAACAATGCAATTTTCTAAAAGAATTATAATTCAAGAGAATTAATTTGTTGAAATACGTATTCTGGTGAGTGCCAACTTCATATACGGTTAGAGCCTCCTCGATCATCATAAAGTTCCATAATCATAAGAAAATCAACTAAAATTGGATCGATCGCTCGTATAGGAATTTACCCACTAATGTGGGATATGCTTTTCTTATTATATGTCTATTAGTAAGAAACCCGGGCAATGCTTGGATGAAGATGCATGCCATTTGGAAAAGACGATATCACAATCGTCCAAAGAAGTGTGCATTCTAGAGTGAATATGATTCAATCGTCCCGGTGTGCTTCATTTGATGAAGAGAGAGATAGTACTAATGATTTTTTTAATTAACATTAAATGATTATTAACTGTCATTGAATGAGTGTAGGGTTTTAATAGAATTTATGAGAGAGAGTCGTGTTCACACATGAAAGAAGGATTATGGCTCTTTAAAAGATGTCAACACGTCACAACGTGGTCTTTAATAGGATTTATGAGAGAGAGCCATGTTCACACA
The DNA here is from genome assembly GCA_947650365.1 of Chamaelirium japonicum. Taxonomy (NCBI): domain Eukaryota; kingdom Viridiplantae; phylum Streptophyta; class Magnoliopsida; order Liliales; family Melanthiaceae; genus Chamaelirium; species Chamaelirium japonicum. Next base: position 118,592 of record CANTAL010000208.1, read on the forward strand.
CGGAAGAAGGATTCTGACTCTTTAAAAGATGTCCATGTGTCACAATATAGGAGAGAGGGCTCCATTTTAGTATTATACTACTAGTAAAAAACCCGGGCAATGCCCGAATGTGCTTGATATACGCCATTTGGCAAAGATGACATCACAACTACTCGAAGAAGTGTGAAATCTGAAGTGAGTGTGATTCACTTGTTAGAGATAGGAGAGATATTAACATCAAATGACTATTAAATATCATTGAATAAAAATTTATCATCTTTATGGTAGGTTTTTAAATGGATTTAAAAGAGAGCCACGTTCACACAGAAAAGAAGAATTCTAGCTAGCTTAAAAGATGACCATGTGTCACAACACGGGACAGAGGCTTCCATTTTAGTATAGATACTAGTAAGAAACCTGGGTAATGCCCAGATGAACTTGATGCACACCACTTAGTAAAGACATCACAACTGTCCGAATAAGTGTGCAATCTTGAGAGATTACGATTCACTAATCCAAGTGTGATTCACTTATTAGAGAGAGAAATAGATATTATTAATGATTTTTCCAATTAACATCAATTGATCATTAAATACAATTGTATGGGGTATTTATCATCTTTATGTTAGGTTCTTAATTAGATTTATGAGAGAATCGTGTTCATACATGAGAGAAGGATTTTGGCTCTTTAAAATGGTCCATTTGTCATATAACGGAAGAGAGGACTCCATTTTTATCATCAATGTCCGGATGAGCTTAATGCATGCCATTTGGCACATACGACATCATTTGTTAGCGAGAGATATTAACATTAAATCCCTTTGAATGAGTATTTATCATCTTTATGATAGGTTTTTAATAGGATTAAAAAATAAGCCGCGTTCACACATAGAAGAAGGATTCTAATTCTTTAAAAGACGTCCACGTGTCACAACACGGGAGAGAGGCTTCCGTTTTAGTATATAGTATAGATATAGATCAGATTTGTTGAATAGGCTCAAGTTTTTTTCTCCGGCTTTCAGTACTTGCATGGCCTTTAATGACTCGAAGCCTCATATAGATAATTTATAAATTCATGAATATATATATATATATATATATATATATATATATATATATATATATATATATATATATATATATATATATATATATATATATATATAGAGAGAGGAATGATAGGCTGCGGCGTGCGCTGCCGGCCTGATAGATGCGGTGGGAAATCCTGGCCGTCCGATTGCACGGATCGGGTGCGGATCGACTGCAAACCGCACGCAAACCCCCCAAACGCCCCGTCCGTCTGATCCATCGCACGGACCGTCTGATCCCGTATATATCCTGCCGCTCGGTGTGCTTGAGGGATGATTTGATTCCCATCCGTTCGATCGATGGGATCGAACGGACTAAAAAAATTTCGTTGTTACTGTAGCGGCTACAGTAACAGCGAAATTCCATTTAGTCCGTTGGATTCCCATTGATCCAACGGATGGGAATCTTGATTCCCATCCGTTGGATCAATGGGAATCCAACGGACTAAATGGAATTTCGCTGTTACTGTAGCCGCTACAGTAACAGCGAAATTTTTTTAGTCCGTTCGATCCCATCGATCGAACGGATGGGAATCAAATCATCCCTCAAGCACACCGAGCGGCAGGATATATACGGGATCAGACGGTCCGTGCGATGGATCAGACGGACGGGGCGTTTGGGGGGGTTTGCGCGCGGTTCGCAGTCGATCCGCAGCGATCGGACGGCCACAAATTCCCACCGCATCTATCAGGCCGGCAGCGCACGCCGCAGCCTATCATTCCTCTCTCTCTCTCTCTCTCTCTCTCTCTCTCTATATATATATATATATATATATATATATATATATATATATATATATATATATATATATATATATATATATATATATATATATATATATATATATATATATATATATATATATATATATATATATATATATATATATATTGATCTCCAACAAAATCAGTTGGGGATAAATGGAGATAGTTCAATCTCGATACTTCAAGAGGTTCTCCCCTATTCAAGTGAGAAGCAGAGTTTCCGCTATTTCTCTTCGTCGAGAGCACCTCTTCCTTCAAGAATCCTCACCAAAGTTCCATCTCAACAAATTTGGGTTTCATCAATCAATCCCCAAACCCTAGAGCTACCCATAAATAGGTAGGAATATATTACAAGAGTCCCACAAAGAATACTCCTTCGAAAATCATGATTCGATGGCCGAAAATAAAACAAAAAACCATCTAGATATATGTCGAACTGCATGTTTAGGGCCAATTTCGCTAGGGCAAATTAGCCCAGTACAAACTGGTTGCCCAGGTGAAATCGAAAAATTGTTCTATGAGCCAGCTATAAGAAAATTCACCAGGGTGAGGCTGGATTTTGCCTAGGCGAAATCTGAAGTCTTTGCGCAATGGCCCCTATATCGAGCCACATTTCAACAATCTCCACTTTGGCGAGGTATCCAAAACAAAGTTCAATCATTGTCTCCAACATAATCTGTCGGTGCCAAAATGATACCTCAACATGCCCCGAACACGTGTCCCAAAGACACACCAAAGAACCCTGACGGTGCAAAATTTCTCTTATCTTGACCAAGCTCATGCTATACCTGAACTTAGTACATGGAATCGGTTTCATCAATATATCATAAGGATTATCCTGTGTGAGAATCTTCTTCACAGACACCACCCTATCCTTGATAGTCTCCAAACAAAGTGATACATGATATCAATGAACTTTGTCCGTAAATGATGAACCTGATCGTCATTCGCCATATAGATAGTGCTCTAGCTATCCAAAAATATCACCATGTTGGGCTATGAAAGTCCGAACTCGTTCACAATGTCTTAGAGCCAAATTGCCCCCTTAGAATCTTTCGTAATGGTCATATATTTTACCTTAGTCTTCGACAGTGCAACTGTGTTATGTAGGAACTCTTTCCAACTCACCTGACCCTCTGTCAATGTAAACAGGTAACCTGCTATATACCTACGTCCATCCAGGTCACTAGTAAAGTCCACATCAACATATCTTATATTGTATCTTTGGCTGACTCGCCGTCCTACCGAAATGTCTCCCTGAATGTGTGAAGTGATTGACAATGGCTTTTTCATCACATTATTGCTGGAATTCCTTTGATGTGAACTCTCCTCCATTTTACGTTATTGTAAAGATGCTTCAACTTCTTGTCAGTCTACTTCTCCATCAAAGTTTTAAATCTCCTGAACGCTCGAACACCTAATCTTTGGTCTTCAACATGTAGACCCAGAACTTTCTAGAATAGTCATCCATAAAGGATACAAAGAACCGTGATCCTTCCTTATAAGCAACTCTGGAAGGACTCCAGATATCTGCATGGACATAATCTAACGTCCTCTTTGTGTGATGAACTATAGTACCAAATTTGACCCGATGTTGTTTGATCGATTTTAGATGACAACTTGTATTCTAATGGTTGTGTTGTAGGTAGGGTTATACCGGTGTCGTCCTCTGAGACTTGGGATGAGGAAATTAGAATTCAGGTTAAGAGAAGTTCAATTTGAATGAAGAGTGAATTGAGTTGTTTATCTAATTATATTCTACGAAAATGGTAAATTAGGTCTAGGAGTATCGATGGAGGGAGACCTAGGGCGACAAATCCAACCTAGCCATGCATTGGTTATCATTATTCTAAATAGGGTTCTTTTGATTACTCAAACAATCGATTCATCATGACAAGTCGTTTTGGATCTTAAGAAAGATTTTGCAGATCTCAACGGCATGAGCTATCTATGGTTGGCACGGTCCGTCTGTTATCAGGCACAGACCGTCTTCCCTAGGCATAGCCAATCTCAGGGATGATCTACGGGTATGTTAATGCAAGGGTAAAAGATCTCATCGCCTCTTGCGTGGCATGATTCTTTTATCGTTGACATGATCCGTCCCTTTAGGGCATAGACCACCTTCCCTTGGCACGGGTCATCCTTCAAGAGGCGATGATTCAGTGCAAGAGGCAAAAGAATATGAGAAACAAGGGTATAATCTTTTCTCTGGGTTACATCTTATTTCATCAATGATAACGAAGAAAGGCAGACAATCCATATTAAATGATGGAGCAATGATTCTCATACATAGTTTAAGAAAAAGAACAAAACCCTAATTATCACAATGATCAAACTGATACAAAAATAGGGTTTCATTGAAACCCTAGTATGAAGTTTAGTTGTTCATGCTTGGGACGATGACTGGAATTCTGGAAGGTACTAGGGTAGCGGGCTATGTTCTTCGCGATTAAACCTTGCCTTCTCCTTCTTGATGCTCTACTCTCGGATGCATTTGATGGCTGCCCTAGGGTGTATTTATAAGGCCGATTCATGCTAGGGTTGATCGGTCCACAAGAAAGAATCTAAACCCTTGATCCTGACGAGTTGTGCGCCGTGATACTAGTGGCTAGGTTTCTGGCTTTCTGAGCTAGTGTGCCCTGGAAGAGTTGGTTGCCCTTGGAGTTTTCGATTCTCTTTCTTCTATTTGGCCTTAGGCCCAATCGGGACTAGGCTTTGCCCTAGTGTCCCTTAGATGGCTTGAGGGTCACCTACAAGTGAAGTCAGGATCTTGACCCTAGTTAGGGTAATGGGTTGTGAAGTCACGCAGAGTGTCCATGACACTATTAGGCCAGTGATGCAGTACTGAGTCTTCAAGCACTCTCTAGGAAGTAGGCTAGGATGGTTAGCTGTATTTACCTGAGACATTTGATTTTTTGGACATAAGAAAGTTCGAAGATAGTGAGTGCTTGCAAAGGCTCTTCGCAAGAGTAGTGGTCTGACGAGTTGTAAGTTGGGGAGCGGGTGTCTGTATGGCACCGCTAATCAGACTTTTAGTAGGAGGCGCAAGTTCTTGGAAGTGTGAACTGTCACGATTATGTGGTAAATGAACCCGAAGAGCAGGAGTTGTTCCCCCCTAGCGTCTTGTGGCTTCAGTAATCCTTTAGCCTAAGTATGTCAACAATAAACCTTGTTAGCATTGAGCTACAGTTGACTGTCCTTAGAAAACTCTAAGAATGTTTAGAAGTACTCAGTGATTTAAAGTAGTACTCAGTAGTTGTGGCTCTTATTGAGACACTTAATTTTTCTAAGTGACTCAGGGTTTTGTGTATCTCTTTGTGCCAAAACCCAGGTCCCGGTAGCTAGAGCTAGCGGATGGTTGGCTGCAGTAGGAGTGGCTATGGATCGTAGCTTGGAGCAATCATGGAGCGCTTAGAGAATGCAGATCGAGAAGTCAGGGTGGAGCCAGTACCTTTGCTAGATAGCCTTGTTGTGGTCTCTAAACCTTGTAAAAGAAGAGAGTTTATTGTTTATGCACTTGTCGTTGTAAATGGTTACCTTTAGTGGAAATGAAAGAGGAATTGATACTTATTACTTCTTAATTAATAATCAAGTAACTTTGAGTGAGGATGCCTTCAGGCTAGATGAGTAGATGTGAGATCGCTGCCTAGCTACTTGATTCGGCATGTGCTCCTGGTGGAGCATTACTACTAGGGGATATGGAGCTGGGCTCATCCCCTAAAAGTGGTGCTTTACTTAGTCGAGTCCCTTTCTCTCTCTCTCTCTCTCTCTCTCTCTCTCTCTCTTTCTCTCTCTCTCACCTCTTTGTGCAATGACTTTTTAGTATCCCTTGCAAGGATGGATCCTTGACTAGGTGCTTGGGTGTTCCGATACTACGGGCCATGGGTTAGTCCTCTATGAGGACATGACTCTGTTGAGTACCTTTGGTTTGATCTTGCCCTAGGTCATGGAACCGTCTAAGCAAAGGAGAATAAATTAAATAAATATTTTTAAAAAAATCATCAAAATCTCACATCAAGGTTTTTTCGCCACAAAGGAAAATTCGGGGCGGAACAGGATGATTGTGATTCGTCCACTATTTATGCGTCGCACAGTTTGGGCACTACAAGACCTGATACTGACTGATTTCATTAATGGAGCGGAGTTGAGAAGCTTTCTTCTTAGCTTCTATTTGATCTCTCTTATGGCGGATGAACAATACGTGGCTCCAACCGTGGTTGACACAGGAGGCTTCAACAGCTAACCCGTCATGCAGAGATTGGGCTGTTGAGACATGTTTAGTCCCATATCGGAAAGGGGGCACCATTAGCCCTCTTAATATACATGTTGTGCTCTCCCACCTCAATGAGGTTAGCATTTTGGAGCACTCAAGGTTAGTAACATGGTATCAGAGTTGGGTCCCACATCGGAATGTTGAGATGAGGGGGACGGTTGAAACATGTTTAGTCCCAAATCGGAAAGAGGGGCACCATTAGGCCGCTTAATATACATGTTGTGCTCCCCCCCCCCCAAAGAGGTTAGCCTTTTGGAGCACTCCGGGTTAGTAATAAAGGCCATACGAAGTTGTTACATGTGAAACCCACGCCTCCTTTCAATACATATGGTGGGGGCCACATGAATAAAGTAACAATTGGACCTTTTCAATTTTCGTCACTAACTTGTAGTGAAACATGGTCCTATCACTGTGTGACAACGATTAAAGGCACCAGCTTAAACCGCGGTTGGAGCCAAGTATTATTCATGGCGGATTGCCCCCACCCACCATATGGGTGCAACGTCAAGGTTACAGGCTAGTGAGGCAGTTATTACTGATGGCAACCTCTTAAAACACCAATGAGCTTTTGTCCGAGTGGAACTTCCTCTCAATCTCCATCTAATAAAAAGGGTCCCTCTTCGACTCTCAATATGGACAATATGGAGCGAACTTTTCCTCAAGGTCGTTGTTTTCTTATTTGCGCATGTGAATCTTGATTGTTGATGCTAAGATAATGGGATTATAAGTTGGTCAAAAGAAGACGAACGAGGCATAAAAACATCTTTGTTGTTCCACCAGTGTTCTCATATTTAGCATTGTGTTTAACTAAATCACCTTCGCAAACGCATAATACGAGTAGTATTGTATCTATGGTTGTATACTGCAAACAACATAAATATATTCTAATTAGTTAATACGATACATTAAATGAATGTGCAAGCAACATCATATATAGGTGCATAACTAATATTTAGGTCATTCTCGAATGTGGGATTTAGGATTTAACAAGGGAAATTTTATTCGTACCCCAAAAATCTGTAATTAGCCCCAATCTACCTATCGTTTCTCAATAACTTACTCAACAATCCTTTAACACCAACAATGTCCTTTTCTTTTGTACCACAAACCCATAACTCAACGTCTTTTGTACCCCCAACCCAACCCAAGGTCTCTTTAAACTTCCTTAGCCCAAGCCCAACCCGTCGGGTTGGTTGGGTTGCGGGGTGGGTTGACTGGCTTCAATATGGTAGAGGAGCAATAATTCGGGTTGGGCTCGGGTTAGGTTCGGGTTGGCCCACCTAAGTTGCAGCCCTACTTGTGCCTTCAAGTACCAGCCAACTGCATAGGGTTTATTTAAAAGTGGGGTGTATTCAAGAGTGCATATAATTGGGATATATATATTTAAGGGGGTGTTTGTTTGATTGGGGTATAATCAAGTTGGGGCGGGCGATTTAACTAGGGTGCATTGAAGGTGGGGTGTAAGAGGGAAGGGTATTTTTGGGATAGGAATGGGGTATGAAACAAAAAAGAGGGGTGTGTTCAAGTTTGTTGGAAATGGGGGCTAATTACATATTTATGGGGTATGAATATAATTTCCCTTTAACAATTTGATGGGTTCCTAGAGATTAGGGCAAGTGCATGTATTTTTGTAGTCATCCGTTGACGCCGGGATGAAGACACCCCAAGTGATTATCGGGGAAAGGTTCACCAGCTGTTGAGAGAATCAATATCGGATGTCAACAAGAATATCACTATATAGGAGAAAGATGGAGCGCAGGCCGAATCACGTACCATAATTCCACAAGTAGGTTATGCAAAGAACATTATGAAGTCCTACAACACAAACGTTTGACCCTGGATCAATAAATACCCGGTAATTTTTCTATAGAAATTTTTTTCAAAAATTTCAAAGAAATTATAAAATTCGAAGAGGAATAAAATGAAAAAATACCAAGGGTAGGACCATGAGAGAGAAGGGGTCTGATGATGATGTTGTTGTTGGAGATCGATTCCTTACAAGGGGTTTTCATGACATTCAGCTGAGACAGAGAGGAGTCCGGTGGCGGTGCTCCTACTCCTCCGCTGTAGATAGCCTTCTCGCTCCAAAAAAGATGCGCCCTCCCTCTATCTTTATCTCTCCTTCCCTCTGTTTCCTGCTCTCCCTCCCTCTCTTCCTCTCTCTTTTTTTCTCTTCTCTTTGCTACAAATGGGGAACCGAGAGAAAAAATTGAAAACCCTCGGGCGGCCTCTTCACTAGGGATGAAAATCGCGGGAGCAAAATTCTAAAAAAAAAAAGGTAAAAAAAGTAAAGGATTGAAACTTGGGTTCGGTTTGATCAATACAGGTTAGTTGGGGGTCATTTTGGATAAAACCTCTTTATAAAACTAGATGCCATGTCCTGCCATTGATTGCAACCTTACTTAGGTGCACATGGTGAGCTTATAACTCATGAATTTATATTTACCACACATATCTGAGTTATCTAAATCACACAAAAGTGGACTAGTGGATTTACTCATTTCATATACAAGGGCTTGTGAGTTTAAGGAATGTATGATAAACATGAGTCAAGTTTGCTGGGATTGACATGCAAGACACACTAATCCCAAAAACATTATGATGTCAACATCGACCTATAGTCACCGACACGCCCATCGGATATTTTTTGAAAGAAAATTCATATTATGTCCTCCTGGTCAATTTTTTTTTTTATTGTGTCGGTGGTTGCTGGCTTACACTATTTAATAAAATTTAACTTTTGTCAGACAAATTATTCATAAAAGTGTTTTGCTATTGTTTCAACTTTTCCAACTCATTTACTGGAGTTGGGGATACTAGATACAGAAGTACAAGGAAGGGTGGGTTAGGGTTACGATGGGGAGACGGACAAAGGAGGGGAGTGGGCAACTAGAAAAGTTAAGAAGAATGAGAAGAATATATGTGTTAGAGTTTTGATGGTGGGTAAGACATATGGTATCGTAGAAGAAGTAGTAGATGGAGTGGAGAAGAAGAAAAGGAGGAGGACAAGGAGAGGGAAGAGGAAACGAAAGAGACGAAGGGTGGGTGCCAATACCAAAGTGGTGCCAATGTAGACACTCTTTCGTTGGGTGCCAATACAAAGTAGGCTCCGAGCTTAAATTCGAGGAATTCGTGGGTGCAGAGAATTCCTTTTTTTGTTGTAAAGGGAGAGGGTATATATTTGATAAGCAAATTGAAAACATGACCACACTATTTATAATACAAGTTACAATGCGTTCGTTTTATTTACAAGCATGTCACTATGCATAGATATTTCAGACTGTCCAACCATATACACAAAGGCTGATATTTGTAGAGAACGAATGAAATAGCCCTTAAGGCAAATGAGATTCACCTGGGAAGGGGGTTAAGAATGATTGATTTTAAATGGAGTTAAGATGGAGGGATATGATTGAGGGAAAAAGTAATATATGATTTCAGAACTGGATTGTAAAAAAATCTATGACAAAATACATTTGAGGGGTTTTATGTAAAACCTTGGGGATATGTTTGGCAATAGCATTATTGTTCACACGTTTTTTCACTATGGATAAATTTCTTAGACCCAATCGAAACATGACATGTGGCACTCCTTTTCTCCCTTTTTTTTTCTCTCCGCTGAAATATCTCTCCCTCTCTTTGTGGTCCCCCCCCCATTTAGGAGAGCATTTTTACTACTCCATTACTTTGCTGCACTTACTTACGGTGCAATAGTGGTTTGCCACGTCGTTCAAAAGAAAGGGCATAATGGGTGGGTCGGTGGTCCACACTCAGCAGTAGAGAAATGATCCAATAAGGTGTCCGATATGTAAGGTGACGCATCACAGCCATCTGATGGCTGGCAACCCCACAGCTGAATGACACTCAGCCCAAACTGATGGCTGCGATGTGCCGCTTACATACGGAACACCCTATGGAATCACTCACTACTCTAGCAATATTGTGTCCAGTTCGTCATGTTTGGAACAAGAAGCGAAGGTCTAGTGGCGTGACGTGATCAATGGCGAGAAGCTTTTGATAACATGGCATACCACAATTGGGCCATAAACAATTGCATCAAAGCAATCAGATGGCAAAAAATACCCCTATTTAGTGCCTCTCTCTCTCTCTCTCTCTCTCTCTCTCTCTCTCTCTCTCTACCCAGCTTTTTCTGAGAGAGCATTTTTGCTATCCGATGCATTTGCTGCACTTGCTTATTACCCAATTGTGGGCTGCCACATCATCCAAAAGAAAGGGCATGCATAATTGGCTTCACTTGCTACAGGACTACACTTGTCCCATTATTGCATTTCTAATAGACGATGTGGCAGCACACGATTGGGCCATAGTCAAGTGAATAGGGTAGCAAAAATGATCTCCGTCTTTTGTCTTTATTTTTCAAAAAATAAAAAAACTTTTTTGGCCCCCGCCAACACCAAAGAATGATTTACCAAGTCCGCAGACAATTGCCAACAAATACTTGGTCCATTGTTTGGACGGATCTGATGAAACAGAAGGTATAAGAGTTTTTTCTTTTTTTTAAGTTGTACTCCTGAGCTAGGGTCCATTGTTTGGATGACTCTAAGGAAACAAAAGGTATAAAAGTAAAAAAATTGTCTGGAGTTGTACTCCAAACAAAAGTCTATTTTTGGATAGCTCTAATGACAGATGGTATAAAAGGGGAAAAAAATTGTGTGGAGTCGTACTCCATGAACCGGGGTCCGTTGTTCGGACATCTCTAAACAGACGGTTATATATAAAAAGTCAAAAAATATTATTTTGGTCTGTCGGACAACCTCGCTCGAGACCATCCCAGCTGCCGAAGCGACCTAAGAACTCAGGGTCGGGTTGAGAAAACCCAATCCTAACCCTAACCAAGCCATTTAGCCCAACCCTAACCAACCCGGTCAACTCGAATCGGGTCGGGTATCATAGGTTAGTGAAGTACTGAAGACTGAGATGAATACAATTGATTATTAAAAGTTTTTTACTTTGTGATTCAATGCATGTTTCACTGGGGTAGGGCCGCCGTAGTCGGGTGTTACCGTCGAAGGTGTGTGTTGATGCCAAAGTTGTCCGATTGTGCCGTGCCGCTAGCTGCATCGAAGGCACCCGCTACGTGCCACGCCAAAGGCACCCGCTGCGTGCCGATTGGTACGGACTTTCACTATTTGTATTTAAATTCAAACAGTTCCGAAGGCGTCGGTTTCGTACCCATCGGCATGGGCATACACGAGTAATTAATAAAGAAAAGCATGTGTGTTAAGAGACAATGATGACACATAAGAAGCAACACAAGTATAAAAGATCAAAAAGACCTCCAGATGATCCGGTTGACGCCAACTCTCCAATGCTCTCGAGGACACAGTTAGGACGTTGGTGATATGGCACTGCCTGTCGCTATAGATTAATATCGTGAACATGACATCTGCATAACAATTTAACTTCCTTTTCTACGTATAAAAACCTTCGAATTTCAGATTTTTTAAAATGATATTCTTAATTAACTATTCACAGGATATAGTTTTTTATTTTTTTTTGACCCTTCATCAAGATTTTAAAGGATGAAAAATGGCATATGGTATATCAAACTAGGGCTGGCAATTTCGGACCCGGCGGGTCTGGTCAGGGCTAAACGGGTCGACACGATAGGCTCATTTAATAAACGGGTCGGGTCCGTGTTTAGGGTCTAGACACGGTAGACCCGGGAAAACCGGTTTAAAATTCAACGGGTCGTGTCAGGTTAGGTCTACCCGCAATTGGATCAGCGGGTCTATCGGGTTAGGTCGGGTCGAGTCGGATCGGGTCAGCTGAATAAACCCGTGTGGTAAACGGGTCTTATCAGGTCTACCCGTTTATTAACGGGTCGGGTACGGGTTTAGGATCTAGACACGATTAGTTAAACAGGTCGGGCCCGGGTCTAGGGGTTTTGGACACGACACGAACCCAACCCGACACGACCCGACCCATTGCCACCCCTATATCAAACTCATCTGCTATATCTTTTGTACAAAAAATGACCTCGAAAACGGATTGATGAGGGGAAATTGGGTTTCTGCCCAAAATTTTGTTGTTCTTTTGTCAAGGAAATCGCGGAAGGAGGGTTTCTCGATGGATCTTTTTCCACGCCCAACGAAGAAATCATATCCCTCCTAAACCGACAGAAATTGGCTTTCCTTTGTCATCGTGAAACCTTGATGTCAGAGGGGTGATTTTCCCTCGAGAGCCCTCGTCCTCTCCGGCCATCATTCCGCATGCAGGACCTCGCCGGATTTCTATGGCAACCTCTAACCCTAGTTTTCCATGGTGGTTCTCTCCCACCACCTTCACATGTCCTTGCAAGACCTCAATTCTGCATCAGGCCTCAATTCTCGAGTTTGTGGAGGTGCTACCACTTGCAGCCTTTCACTTCCTTGTTGGTGGAGATGGTCGCAAGGTTAGAACTGGTGATCAAGGAAGTGGAGTCACTACAAGAAAGATGTTTATTACTGACGGAATATTCTATTACCGTCGGTAAAATAGAGGTTATTACCGACGGAATATTTTATTACCGTCGGTATAATAACTTCAATTTTAATTTTTTTTTCTGATTTTAATTACAGGCGGAATAAAAGTAGCAATCGGTATAATATTATTCGCGACGGTATATATTATAATTGTTGGTAATATATAATATATTACCGACGGATTATAAATTAATCATCGGTATTATAATTTTTTTGTATATAATACTTATTACATATTATTTACCGACGGAGATATATATGCCATCGGTAAATATTTACTTATTACCGACAGGAGTTTAATTGTCCGTCGGTAAAAACCCTGCGATTATAATAAGAAATCTCGATCCTTTTTTTGCCATAACTACTGAAATCGATCAGAAGATCGAGAGCGGCGGTGACCGATCACGACAACTGACGATCCCCGCGTGCCTCCAGCTTCGATCCGCCTCTGCCGCCTGCTCCTCCTCCTCCAGTGAGTCTCCGGCAGGCCCATCCTCTTCTCCTCCTCCTCTGGCTGTGGCCTCCCTCTCTCTCTCCTTAATTTATTTTGTTCCAAATCGCACCTTAAAGTTTGAAATGTTAGCACAATACCCTTTTGTCAACTAATTAATTTCCTCATTTGATCATTTTTATCTGATTAAAACTGAATTGCAGGGGGCAAAATATAGTTTTTAAAATTTATAGGGGGATTGTGTTTAGGGCTCATGAGTAGCTCACGAACAAGCTCGATAAAAGCTAATTCGAGCTTGTTCGATTACTACTTGAGCCAAGCCCAAGCCAAGAGTATACGTTTAGGCTTGTTTAATAAACATGTCAAGCTCAAACATACTAAAGCTTGGCTCGGTTGGTCTCGTGAACATGTTCGTTTAGGATTATGAGCAAGCTCGTGAATAGGCCTATGAATAAGTTCATAAAAGGCATAAATAGACCAAATATATATAGTCTAAGATTTGGCTTAAGATAAAGTTCATGAACAAGCTCGGTAAAAGCCCATTCGAGTAGGCTCGTTTATTAAATGAGCCAAGCTCAAATAGATCAAAGCTTGGCTCAACTCGATTACTAAACAAGCCAAGTCCAAGCTTGAACAACCAAGCTTTTAACTGAACATGCCCTTTTAACTGAACATGCCAAGCGCAAGCTTGAACAACCAATCTTTTAACCGAAGAAACAAGCCAAGCCCAAACTTGAACATTTTAAGAGATTTCTGCTTTTATTTTTTCATGTTCCTTTTTTCTCTTGATCTTGTTGTTGCATAGTGGAAATCTATTTTAATTTCTTGCTTAAAAGAACAATGAAAATCTATTAGATTTCACTATGTTTGATTTTTTTCCCCTTCATTTTCCTACGTAAAAGAGCAATGAAAATTTAGTAGGGTGAAAATAATTTATGTAGAAAAATTTTTTTACATAAATTAATTTTTTTTTTTTCCTGGAAACCTTTTTATTTCCTGAAAACCAAAAGAACAGACCATAAATGGGGTTTTGGATGGAAAAAAAGAATTCCATATATATATATATATATATATATATATATATATATATATATATATATATATATATATATATATATATATATATATATATATATATATAGAAATTCTACCCGATTAACTTTCAGGTATGGCATGGGTATTAGTTAATACAGTTCACTCCAAACTCATTGTTATGTATCCAAATTCTAACAGAACTTATATCCCTACCCAAACTTGTACTCCACTAAAACCATTGTACTAAGAAACCAAAAGAGCTTTTTTTATTTGTTTGGTACAAAAGACGGTGGTCATGACATAATGGCTCTAAGATCCAGGAACTCGTTGTCCCAGAAGCTCTCACATCCAAGCAATATATTCTGTTGGGCAAGCCAGTGAATCGCCCTATTCAGTAATGAGCTGAAAAGTCCCCCCTACCAAGCACCAGCGCATCCATAGCCTGAGAAGTGTCGATGAGAATAACCACCCGACAAGTATTATGCCGGACTAGCTCATCAAAAGCCCTTCAAAGCCCACAGCTCAGCCTGAAGGGACGAGTTTCCCCGGCATAGAAAATTAGGAATGCTCCCGCCGTCTTAGCCAAAAGAGCTTCTTAACAATGCATTGTAATACCTTGATTTTGTTTTCCTCAAGTAATTGTATATAATATGGCGAAAAGAGAGAAAATTATACCCGATTCATACTTGAAACCCAAAGCAAAACCCGATGGGGTATGGATTCTTTTCTACCTGAATGGGTATGGGTCGGGTACGGATCCTACCATACCTGAATGGGTATGAGTAAGGGTGGGGTACTCGTACCCATTCACATTCGGGTATGGCAGGGTCCATAACCCGACCCATACCCATTCGGATAGAAGAGGGTCCATACCTGATTCATACCCATTCGGGTTTCTGGTTTTGCATTGGTTCGGATTTCGGGTATGAATTGGGTATACTTTTGTCTCATTTTATCCATCATATATGCAATTACTCTAGAAAAAAAAAATCAAGGTATCACAATCTAATGTTAAGAAGATCTTTTTGTTTCTTGTTACAGCTGTTTTGGTTGAGTATAAGTTTGGGTAAGATAAAAGTTCGGTTAGAATTTAGATATATGACAATGAGTATGGAGTCGAATTGTATTATATTCCAGTATACACATGCAAGAGGGGCAATCGGGTTTCGGGTATGGACATTGAGGTGCCCATATCCATACTCGAACGTTAATCGAATAGAGTTCCTAGATCCATACCCTATCCAAATCATGTTCCAGGTACAAAATTTGTACCCATACCAGACATTTCGGGTTGGGTATTCAGATTTTCGAAGTCCATTGCCACCCCTACATGTACCTTTCTTTTCTTTATTAGAGAGAATTAAAAATATTAATAATAAAAGTCTACATGAAGAGCAGACAGCAGCAGCAGCAGCAGCAGCAACGGATAACACAGTGAGGAGTATATTATGTGGACTGACAGATGGGACTGAGTGGGGAACTCAATGAGGAGTATATTATGTGGACTGACAGATCGTTCAAGCCAACGGAGGGGTTGGCGAGCGGGGCTTAGGTTCTAGCAAATCGAAGGGGTATTGTTTGTACTGCTGTGGCGTTTCATTGTGAGGCAACATCTCCGCTACAGGCAGAGTTTGTAGCCATCCAGGGGGCTCTTGAGGATCTCGGGAAGTGGTTAGATATCAAGGTAGTACGTCTGACTGATGCGACGAATTGAAGGCACTGGATGCTCTGGTTCTAGGACAAGGGTGTTCTAGAGAGCTGTACCCAAACATAATGGCATGTATACGGTTTTGGGATATGCAGACGGGGGTTATGGTGCAGTGGATTCTAAGAAAGGTCAATAGTGCAACCCACTGGCTGGCTTCAGATGCCCGGATATCTAGAGTTGAAGGTTATTGGATAAATGATATCCCTCATTCTATTTCGGCTCTCGTGCACGAGGACCTTCGGATCATGATGTCATAATCCACCCATCACATGTACCAAAAAAAAAAGCAGCGGATAACACGCATCTTTCTACCAAATTGCCAACAAATGTCGGCAACCACAGCACAGCCCTGCCATAATTTTTAGGGCATTGAGCTCTTAACAGACATCTCATGGAATAAAAGCACAGCTAGTTGTCGGGCCCCGCCATATCCATCCACTTATTGCCCCCATCAACTAACGACAACCATATATGGACCAAGATCACAAACCCTCTATTAAATCGCATTAACTACTAATGCTATTGCTTAGTGCTCTTGACCAATATTATAAGAAAAAAGAAAATGTTTGGTTCACAACAAGTGTTTTTTTTTTTTTAAGAGGACATATTTATCATGATTAGATAGAGCGACGTCTGTAAATGCCATTGCACATGGTTCGAAGCCTGCCACCTGTAAGTGCTGGAGTAATGTGATTTTTTTTGTCAAATACTGAGTCTTGTATTTGTTGCACAACATTATTCATAGCAGTAAATGTCCGTGTCCGTCGGCACTCGGACGGCTGCCTTCGGTGACATTCGAGATGTGATTCACTTGTTAGAGAGAGAAAGATAGTACTAAGCCATATTCACACACAGAAGAATAGATTTGGATAGAGAAGGGAATTTCAGTATTTATTTCCTACCTGATTTTGGATCGTTATGATTGAAAATTTAGAACCATTTATTAGGTAGCCAGCCGATTTGGATCAACAGACGACTATGATATTTACATAAAATCGAATGACTAAGAGTGTTTTTTTTTGTTCTAGTCAACACAATACCGACGTGCCATGTTATATAGATGCAACCGAAACCTAACGCACAGGCTTGATTAAATTTAGTTCTGTCAAATAAGGACTACCCGACCTCATTTCCCCCCTATGCTTGGAAGTATGATGTTTAATTTCTAAGTCAGAAATAACTAATTAGTTACTTACCCTACTTGTAACATTGTCACATAGGAGCATGGATGAGAGAGAGAGAGAGAGAGAGAGAGAGAGAGAGAGAGAGATCATTAAATACGTTATTATAGCACTATAGTAACCGGGGTTTGCTTTATATTTCGTATAGACATAGGAGCGTGGATAAATCCGCGAGAGGAAAGCACATAAGATTCGATACCACGACCTGCAGAATCGGATGCGAGTGCTTTGCCACTCGGATGAGATGATCTTAATGGCAGATTAGAACTTAGAGGACAAAATTAATCAAGCATGCTCGTTCAAAAGCTAGGTAGGAGCAATCAATAGGTGCTTAAGCATGTGCAAGATGAACGGCATTCGCTGCTCTTTACGCTATCTCCGGATGTGTTTGTCGGAGGAGACACTGTTGAGACATGTTGGGTTATTTGCTCCGTACTCGTCTCCTTCTTTGCCTTCAAACCCACGATAGAGAAGAAAATGTTTGGTCACCTTTGTAGGGAAGCTTTCCATCATGTTACTTTTTAACAATGGATCCCCCCCCCCCCTCTCTCAAATAATAATAAAAAAAGCCTACACTAAACAAAGGAAAAATCTATTTATGCCCAAGCTCCTATGAATTCATTCACACAAAACGACATGTCGCAATCACAGGCATCCATTTCAGCCAGTCCCTATTAGTGAATCACATTCATCCTAGAGCGACAGGCAAAGGGACGCTGTGATTGGATTCCACATCATTCTGTATAAACGGTTTGATAAAAGCTATCGGTATGAATATCATTTCTCTAAATATATATATATATATATATATATATATATATATATATATATATATATATATATATATATATATATATATATATATATATATATATATATATACCTAACAAAGAATTAAATTTTCATGAAGTTATTGAGTATTTAATTTTATAATTGACATGTAATTCTGATTTTTCTATGCATTTCATCAATCCAAGGGTAAAAGAAATGAGAAGCCTCCTATAAAGTTTGTTAGGAATTACAGAAAATAATAATATCTTCTAGAGGATCAGACTTCTGCTTGTAGAAGTATCAATCCATAAAAAATTTATAGACATTAACCCATTCATTTTTTAATATCGTTTTGTATTTCACTAACTGTATTCTAAAGTAGTATTGTCAATGTATCATCTAGACAAGTTTAGTCCAAACGGCCTAGATAGTGATCTTGGCGGGCGGTAACATACGACCCCCGCCCCACCTCCTAACATGTAATGAATTATAAATATCTTGTCACCTATGCACCGCTAGATCTGTTAAAGGACAGGGTTGGGTCAAATCGGGTCCGGCCCTTTGTTTTAGGAGGTAGGCCCTAGCTCGGCCCTAGTCCTTCAGAGCAAGAAAATGATTGACCCTAACTCGACCCTTCAAGGGTCAAGTTGATACCATTAAGATAAGGATTATTGCCATATCTATTTATTCAGTTAGGTCATTAAGAAAGGGTTAAATCTTTTTCTCTTCCTAAACTATTCTTATGCCAATGCCTTTAGACTTTTGACATTCATTTAAAACCCCACTCATTTATTCATGCTTGAGACTGATAATACAGCTTAAAAAGTATGATAAGTCTTATGAGTATTATATAACACTTCTAATACTAATATATCCAAACTTGATAACTCCAATTCCTATAGGGTTATAGTGAGTGACCAATTAATTTCTGATTAGTCTCATTTATCCGCTGATTTAGCCCCTTAATAAGTATTATATATATTATATAATTTATGTATATGGAGGGCAAGGTCTAGCAAAGTTGGACCATAAGGTTTAACTTACCCGGCCCTCATCTTAGAGGGCTTATGAAAACTGAGCCCAGCCCAGTCCTCAAGCCCTTGGCGGGGAAGACTTAGGAGGGCCGGGCAGATAGGATACCCTCTCCAAAGAGCCAGATTGACAGGCCTATGCACCGCCTATGCCACGCCTCGTCTAGATGGACCCAATCACTTATCTAGGCATCTCCTAACCGTCTTGACAACACTTTTCCAAATTATGTGCCCGACCTTTAACTTAAGGATTTGTCGATGATTCCCAATAAATCTCAAGGTCTCATCACCTATGATTGGTCAACGGGTAAACATCCTACCGAGAAGCGACTAGAGCAATTAGTACCCCGAGACAACTATTCGATCAAATGATATTAGTCCAAAGACATTGGCAACAACACCCATGATTTTTTTTTTTTGAGAAATGCAACAACACCCATGATTGGTCAACTGATCATGTGCTGAAGATGCCTTGGCCCACAGGAGATGCATCCTAACATAGGGGACATTGGCTCATTCATTTGATGCATGGACTCATTATTTTACTTGGAGAATTTGTGCATCAACATGGTTGCATTGTTTTTTGAGTTCAATGGCTTGGCTCTAGATAGAATAGACTGAAGTTTGGTGGTCAGAAGGAGCAAGGAACCCCAAGACAAGGCAAAGGCGTCCTACCACCAAGATATTGTGCTGATCCTAGAATTAATGTGATTGCTCATAAGTCATAAATTTAGGGCAAAGCTCGTATATTTTCTCTTTGGGTATGACATTATACAACAAAACCCAAATTCTCACCCACCATTGACTGCCACAATGGATGATTGTCTCGTTCGTATTCCGTCGTCGTCGTCGCCCTTGTTCCCTTATCGCTACACCAAATCAAATAGTTGACTTGAAATTCCACCACAATGACTATATCAAACCAAACAATGGGTTATAAATTCCAGTAATTACAGTTACAACATACCTAGCTAGTAACTGTTTTTTAAATAGCAATAGTTGGAGCTGCATGTAGCTATTGTTACAACAAGTGTGCGCAAGCCGAGCGAGCGAGAGCGAGAGAGAGGCCACAATCCAAAGTAGAAGCCCGATCCGACAGAGGAGGAGAGCTGCGGGAAGGGGTTAGTGATCGATAACAGGGAGATCGAGATGATCCAAGGGCCGACAAGATGATCGGTGAGAGAAGTTTTGAGGGCTGGCATGAGCGTGATCGACGAGAGAAGATCCGAAGCGACCAAGGAGAGGTGACCCATGCCTGAGAGGCCCATAGATGCGTTGGGAGATCCGATATGAGGAAGACAGTTTTGAGTTCACCAAGGACTTCACGGACACGTCCTCCAGGATTGCTAGATCTTCTCCTTGCAATGCGACTTTTCACAACTTAAGTCGCCCCGTGATCGCTTTGAGCATTGCCTCCTTCTTTTCCTCCTTCTTCAAGACAATTCTACGATTACGCTCAATCCAGATGCTCCAGCATGTTGCGATGATCGTCAAGTCCCAAGCTATCCTCCACTGTTTACTGACCCTCTTCCTGCGCCAGAGCTTTAGGAGGCTGCCATGTCTACCTTTGATGCCAAGTGACTCTCTCATGTGATTCTAGACCCAGGCCGCAAAAGGCAAGTGGAGAAATAAGTGCTTCACGTGTTCTCTAGGTGCCCCGTAGAAGATGCAAGATAGGTCTGTGATAGTGGGATTGTTCCTACGTGCCAGGTTACACCTCGTTAGAACCTTGTTCTTTAGGACTAGCCACATGAAGATCCTTGTTTTCAGAGGAGCCTTAGCTTTCCACAAATCCAAGGTGATAGGGCAGATCACACCACCGGCATTGATGAACCAGTAAAAGAATTTCACTGAGAAAACCCTTGAATGAGTCCACCTCCAAGTGGGCTAGTCCGGGTGATTAGAAATGATGATGAGATTGAGAAGATCCAAAAGCTCCTATATGTCAGCAATGATGGGATGAGAGATAATTCGCCCAAACTTCACATCCCATGTGCTTAATTATGTTTCTCTTTAAGATGCACTGAGATCTAATCGTGAAATTTGTCTTCCAGGCTAAAGCATAAAGGTCGGGGAACAAATTCATAAGAGAACTTAACCCTGCCAGATATCTTTCTAGAATCGAATGTGTATACCATTGCCTAAGATCAATTTATTCCTGCACCTAAATAGCATTTTGATCTTTTGGATCACCTTCTAGAAGGGCGATATTTTCTCGGACCTTCTCGATCTTTCCTTCCATGTTCTAGCATGGATTGCAGAGCGGCCAAATGGCGATCGTATGACATGAATAGACCAACAACTTGCTGGCCTTTGTTATTGTCCACGTGAGGGGCGTGAGACTCTTTCTTTAGTCTCACATTGACTATGGACAGATCGGGATTTTGCTTATATATTTTGTTGGGACCTAGTCTTATAACTCGAGTTTTGGGGTTACAAATATTTCAACATGGTATCAGGGTTGGACTAGCTTCGCCCGATTGTGCCCTTGCCACCTGTGTCCCGCATGAGGGGGGTCTTGAGATGGTCATGTCTCACACAGTTTAGTCCCACATTAGTAATGGGAGCGGGGATCCTTGTATTAATATACCCGATTACTCCTCTCTTTAATAGGTACCTTTTGGGGACGAACTCTAATCGTCACATGGTATCAAAGCTGGGACCCGCTCCGTGCGCTCCGCTCGATTATGCCCTTGCCACACGTGTTCTGCGTGAGGTGGGGTGTTGAGATAGTCATGCTTCACACGGTTTAGTCCCATATCGATAATGGTGGTGAAGATCCTTGTCTTAATATATCCGATTACTCCCCTTTTCAATAGGTACCTTTTGTGGAAGAACTCGGGTCATTACATGGTACTAGATCTAGACCCACTCTGGGAGCTTTGCTCGATTGTGACCACATACGCTTCCTTCGACCCGCTGATGCCTCTCTCCGCATGTAGGTACGTATGTCCCGATTACAACCTGTTCCGCGAGCGGGCGGGTGTTGAGCATGTATTAGTCCCAAGTATCTATGTTGAAATACCTTTAATCCCAAAACTCGAGTTGTAGAGAAAGGTCCCAACAAAGTACATAAGCAAGATTTCGATCTTCCCATAGCCAATGTGGGACTAAACAAAGAGTCTCACGCTCTCTCATGTGAACAATAACAAACGCCAACACACCCCCACACGTGGATAACCATGTGGGCAACAAATAAACGGGCAAGGTCTATGAGATTTCCTATATCCCAAAACTCAGGTATTGAGATGACGTCCCATCATACATATATAAGGAACGCTTACGCCGTCTACTTAACCAAGGTGGGACTAATCCTACTACACTCCCCCCTCAAGTGGAGGTTAATTTTTTTGTGGTCGTCGTCACATGGATGGAAGATGTGTAGGATCCACAACCGGTAGGTGAGTGATACGGTTAGACTTTGATACCATGTTAGATTTTCTCTATCGATCCCAAAACTTATGTATTGAGATAGAACTAATCTTCCAACACCCCATACCCGAGTGAGACACGGTTTGGCTCTAATACTATGTGACAACCCAAGGAATCTTTTGGAAAGGAAGTCGGGTCGTCACATGGTATCAGAGCCAGGTGGTACTTGAATTCACTCTCCCAAGTTGGAGAAATTCCCTGTTCGAGTCCAAGTATGAACACTGTGGATTGAGCTTTTTCTTAAGGCCACAGCGGCAGACTAGGGAGAGACTCGCTGCCGAGCTCATGGAGCTTTTCCTCAAGGCCACAGCGGGAGACTAGGGATTCCCCCCCAACTGGCTAGATTGGATCTGATCTTGCCTCTCATCTTCCAGACTGTCTTGCCTCATCAATGGAGCGAAGGGCGATTCCTTCCTGATGCGCAGGGGGGTCAAGCAGGGGTGTCCGCTATCCCCCTTCCTCTTCATCCTGGCGGTGGACATCTTCGATCCGATCCTGAAGAAGACGGTGTGGGGAGGCTTGATTGACGGGATCAAGGCGGATTCTTGGGAGGTCTCCAATCTTCATTTTGCGAACGACACCTTGCTCTTCCTAGTAGTGGATCAAGCACAAGTGTTGGTTCTCAGGCTGCTCCTCCTTTGCTTCTAGCTGGCGTCCGGGCTGAGCGTTAACTTCGCCAAATCAGCTCTCTACTACCTAGGGGCGGACGCGGATATTCAATCTGATCTATCTGCTATCCTGGGCTACAGCCTGGGCAGACTCCCCTTCAGGTATCTGGGACTCCCAATTTCTGACCGCAAACTATTGAGGGACAATTGGCGCGAGCTGATCCAGAAAATAGAGAGGAGACTCTTCGGGTGGAAGGGGAACCTTTTTTCGATCGGAGGGAGACATACGCTTGTCAACAATGTCCTGTCCTCCATCCCAACCTATTACCTATCCTTTTACCACCTTCTAGTGTGGGTCATTACCAGGATTGACAAGCTGCATCAGGGATTCCTGTGGCGGGGGGTTTCAGGCGACTAGCTCCGGCTCTTATCCCCTCCTTGCTTGGGATAGAGCCTGCAAATCTAAGTTGCAAGGGGGCCTGGGGGTCATCAATCTCATGGAGTTTAACCTTGCCATCCTGGGGAAATGGTGGTGGAGGTTGTAGAACATGGCGGGAGACATTTGGCGGAGCATAATCATGGCGAGGTACTTCAAGAGGTTCTCCCCCCTCCACTCGAGATCGCAGATTTTAGATTCCATCTCACCCTTCTGGAGAGGGGCCTCTAGGGTTTTGACGATCTACCAATGCGGGAACTGACTCATTGCGGGGAATGGGACGAAGGTCAGGTTCTGGGAGGATTTATGGCTTGGCGAGCTACCTCTCCAGACGTTGTTCTATAACCTTTACGAGCTGGCTCCATCCAAGGGGGCCTCGATGAGATCGCAGGCATTGGTCAGAGGGGGGGGGGGGTCACGACTTGGAGGCCTACTTTCTCGGGGCCTTTTCCAACGGAGCACCTCCAGAAGGTGGGCCAACTCTTGGGACTCCTAGAGGGGGTGTCACTCTCATCCGAGCCGGACCGGGCGGGTTGGCGTTGGACCAGTTCCGGGGTTTTCTCCGTCCGCAGATGTTACAATTTTCTACATTTCGGAGGAGTTTCTTGCCCTAAGGACCGGGCGATTTGGTGGACCAGATGCCCCCCCCCCCCCCAAGACCAGGATCTTCATGCTCCTCACTTTTAGGAACAAGATTCTCACGAAAGTTAACCTTTTGCGGAGGAATCACCCGGGGGTGACCGACCCATCCTGTACTCTTTGCAGGAGGGCGGAGGAGACCACGAACCACTTGCTAGTGGGCTGCGACTTCTCCAAGCTGGTGTGAGGCCACTTCCTCTAGCGTTTGTGCAGATGATCCCCTCTGGCAACCGTCGAGCTTCTTTGGATGAAGTGGAGACGCAGGAATTTTCGGGAGTCGGATAGGCGAGGCTGGGACATACTGGCAGTTGGTATCTCTTGGGCGATCTGGCTTGAGCGGAACAAGAGAACTTTTCAGGGCAAGAGCTCCTCGGCAGATTTTGTCATTTTCCAGATTAAGTGTGTCATCCAAGTTTGGGCGTTGGCCACTACAGCGGGTGCTCGGAGTTTCCTCTTTGATCTTTGTAACGGTGACACCTAACCGCTTGTAACCCATTTTTTTTTTAATAAACTGGTAGGGGTCTAGGCCTAAAACCCCCCCCTCTCATTCTCTAAAAGGGATTTCTCAAAAAAAAAAAAAAAAAATCATGTTCACCGGATATGGAATTAATAAATGTAATGCTGCCTCATTGTTTCGATCTCCAGACCCCCTAACCAGTCCAACAAAAAAAAAACCGAAGACATTAGCATAACTCAGTATAGGGGTGGCAATGGGTCGGGTCGTGTCGGGTTCGTGTCGTGTCTAGTCGGGTTCATGTCCAGAATCCCTAGACCCGGACCTGACCCGTTTAACTAATCATGTCTAGATCCTACACCCGTACCCGACCCGCTAATAAACGGGTAGACCCGATAAGACCCGTTTATCACCCGGGACTATTCAGTTGACCCGATCTGACCCAATCCGACTCGACCCGACCTGACCCGAAAGACCCGCTGGTATTATATATTATAGTATCGGATTGCGGGTAGACCCGACCCGACACGACCCGTTGAATACTAAACGGGTCTTCCCGGGTCTACCGTGTCCAGACCCTAAACCCGGACCTGACCCGTTTATTAAACGGGTCTATCGTGTCGACCCGTTTACGACCCGAACCCGTTTAGCCCTGACCCAGACCCGCTAACTTCGTGTCGGGTCGTGTCGGGGTTGCCGTGTCGGGTCCGAAATTGCCAGCCCTAACTCAGTATACGCGACTCGCATGAGTTGTTTCTCTCCTCCACTTGGGAGTTCCGATCTCCTCCAGTCCGTCGGCCGGTCGGTGGTTTGGCATCCATCACAGCCGCATGTAGGCAGCTGGAGTATGACTCACTTTCGTATCATCAGCCATCGTACGGTTGTGATGCGTGCAGGCCAACCAACTGGGCAACGACCGACTGGAGGAGATGTGAACTCTTCCACTGGTGGCCTCTCACGTGCATGGCATGTAGTCAATTTAATAATATCGCGGGAAAAAAGAGAGAGTTAAAAGTAAAAACACAGTGAGAGTCGATGGAGCAATAAATAGGTGTCAGCTGGTGTCTCAATCTCCCTTCATAAATGCATGGGAAATTGCGTGACAAACGGTCTGATCTTTGAAGCTTCAAACCTTTTCTTCTTTGAAGTTTGGATGAACTATGGATTTTTCTTTCCTTTTTTGACATCTTGAATATATTTTTTTTCCAATCTTATTCATTTATTTTAAGAATAATATACAAACACCATTTTATAGAAGTAGGGCTATTTTTTTACAAAAATGTTATTCAGCGCAAAGGATTTTTCGATTTTGCTAGTCTGATTGACTTGGCATCATACAATTGGTGGTTGAAACCCAATGGCTACATTTAAATCTTTTACACCACCAATTACACACTGCCATGTCAATCGGGATGAACGGAATCGAAAAAACTTAGGGATCAAAAGTAAAAGGGTAAAATGATCATTTTGAAAATTAATGTGGGCCTTTTAGTTTTGTCGGTTGAAAATTAATTCTTTTAATTTGGAGTTTAAAGACAATTTAAGTTGATGATTTAATTTTTTTTTTTTTAGAATTCTCTTAGTGAATGGGTGGGGGTTTGGCATAGACCCTATAAGTAGATTAAAATAAAATATTTATAGAATTACATGACAAAATAAAGAGGAAGAGGCCAATGTTGAAGATTATAAATACCGGGAGTCCTGAACTTTCTTATTGTATTAACTCTCTGATCCCTACCTTCATCCTCTCCTTCCAAGCTGCACAAAGTCTCCTCTATTAGCTTGATATTTTACGGTGGAGTCATCGAAGCTTTCAACAAAGCTTTCTGTTTTTTTCCAACCAAAGGTTCTAGTAGGTTGTCATATATAGACACAATCGATGTCCCATAAAGGTCGCAGGCTTATTTATCTGTTTCTACATATGCAAGATCCAAAGAAAATTCATTGTGGCTGGATGACCCCCAAATTCCATCTTATGTTTAAGTATACAATTATAAAAAGTTTATTTAATGTCTCATAAACATGACTATTTGTATGTTAATTATGTGACTGCCGATTACCTATTAGGTAATATTAGTTGGAATAAATTACTTGGGGGAATGAAAATAACCCCTTTAATTGTGAAAGAAATCCACTTATGCTTGCAAGTTAACTCAGCCTTACGTACCCTGGCCTTTCTTTTTTAGCAATGGTTTGCAAACCCGAAATGATTAATCAGAATGTTCAACCAGAATGATGTGGCATTCAATCACACTACCCTAGCCCTTTGCATTCTATTCGGTGCATGTGATTCACTGGCTGAGGCTAGATGCAACGGACGACTGTGATCAGAAGGACATACATGACATTCTGGTTGAAGATTCAAACCAATTAAACATTTTAAATTAAAAAATATTTTCCTTTTCTCTTTAATTATCTGGTGATGAATCCACATCGCCATTCTCAATAATTATGATAATAATTTGAGTTTGCATCTTGCATGTTCTTGCAAAGCATAAGGCCTATATATAAAAACATTAAGCATATAAGTATTAACAAACAAGAAAATCAAAAGGACTATATCAAACCCATTTCCATTTTGCAAGTACTATTCAATGCGGTACCAGAGAGCAATTTCGGTGGGGAGGTCTTACCGCATAGCAACATCAGGATGGCCATCATGACCGGCCATCGTGGCGTTTCTCGTTGAACATTTCGATGCCTTTCTACAAGACAATGACCAGAGACGCTCAATCTGACGCGCGGTGATAGGCATCCCCACAACGTCATGCGGTAGCACCTCCCCATCTAAGCTCTTACCGTGGTATTGAATACCAATGAAGTCGCCAACCTTGTAGTTAATGCCCACATGAGCGGCCCCACCACACCCGGTCCCCACCCCCCTCTCTTGTTCCCTCACCTCTCTCCTTCCCATTTAAAAAAGAAGCCCCACAGCAACCCTAAAACCTAATCCCACCATCCATTAATGCAGCACCAAAAGCCACACACCACATTTAAACCCATCACCTCTCTCTCTCTCTCTCTCTCGATCTCGATCTCAGCCAAGAGAGAGAAAAAAGAAGAAGAGTGACGAAATGGGGAGGAAGCTTGGCTTCACTTCTCTCTTCTTCAGAGTAAGAGACACTACAAGGTCTACTCCTCCTTCTTCTTCATGGCCGTGGCCCTCTTGCAAGCAGCCGAGGACACATTCCTTCCGCGGGGCCGGGAAGGCCGACGGCGAGGTGTTCAAGACGGTGAACTCGGTCTACTTCGACTCGGCGGAGTCGTGGTTCACCAACTCGTCGGAGGAGTCGGGGAGCTTCTCGACGGCGTCGGAGGAGTCGAAGGGGGAGGCGGTGGAGGCGGTCATCAGCGGGCTGCGGTCGGACCGGCTGTTCTTCGAGCCGGGGGGCACGAGCTCGATACTGGGGGAGGGGAAGGCCGCGGGGGGGTTCCCTTTCAAGGAGAGCGTGGTGATGGCGATGGAGTCGAAGGACCCGTACCGCGACTTCCGGGTGTCGATGGAGGAGATGGTGGCGGCCAATGGGGTGAGGGAGTGGGAGCAGCTGGAGGAGCTGCTGGTGTGGTATCTGAGGATGAACGGGAGGAGGACCCATGGGTTCATAGTTGGGGCCTTTGTCGACTTGATTGTAGGGCTTGCTTCTCCCCCTTCGGCCTCTTCATCTTCTTCTACTTTCTTTGAGATTGAGGAGTTGGAGGAGGAGGAGGAGGAGGAGGAGGAGGTGGTGGTGGTGGAGGAGGAGGAGGGCACTGGCTCTTGCTAATTAACCTCCTTTGATCCATGATATAAACTTTTTTTGCTGCCCGTAAGCTCTAATTTATTACTTCAATGTATAAAAGTAGGTCTACACGTTTGTAGTGAACCTCAATGGTTATCTCTCTCTCTCTCTCTCTCTCTCTATAACCTCTCTCTCTCTCTCTCTTTAACCTCAATGGTTCTCTCTCTCTCTAACTCTAACCTCAATGGCTCTCTCTCTAATCTCTCTTTAACCTCAATGGTTCTCTCTCTCTCTAACTCTAACCTCAATGGTTCTCTCTCTAACCTCTCTCTCTCTATATAGTTTGGGTTCACAAGATTATTTTTGTTTGAAGTGGTTGAAGAAAAATGAACATGACAGCAGGTTTATGATTTAACAAATGAGGATGGATATTCTCCACCACCGTTATCTCAATGTCCTTTTGCCGGTATGAGGAGGCAGTCATGTGGTGGTTGCTCTAATCCTCGGTCAATATTCAATAATGCCGTGGATGCTAAGCTTATGGTTTTCGGACACACCTGGGACTCAGGAATCAGGACACACGCCGACGTGGCAGGCATCGGATAGCATTGACAGCACACTTTTAGATGTGCCAAGAGTTGGAGGATGCACGCCACGTCGGTGGGTGTTCCGACCTTTTCAAGTAGGAAAGTGTGATTTGAACATAAATGGGACATACATGAGGACAAATTGCTGAGCAGCATGAGCACAGAGCGCTGGTCAATTCCCCCTCAACATTTTGTCCGAGTTGACGTCTCCTTCATTGAGAAATCCCTTTGTGTCGAGGGGGTCAATTAAGTGAAAAGTCATTTTTTTAGAAAATGATTTTGAGCTAAAGAGAGAAGCAATTTAGTTTTGCATCTGGTCCCCCCCCATTAATACTATAGAACAACAAGTCCCTCCCGCCATCAAGTTTGGCTTTTCAAACGTTCAAAAGATAAAAATATCCCTAAACGTTTTTTTTTTTTGAGAACCCCTCCTCAATGGAGGGAGGGTTTGGCGGACCCCAACCAGAATCTATTATGAATCAAGACAGTAAAGTGTTACAGAAGATATTAGCCTCCACACCTAGCTTGTCCCGCCAAGGTACAATCCAAGCATTGAAGAGAGAGATGACAGCTCGCTTCAACATATCATGCCCTGCAGACCTGGCGTTAAAAACCCGATTATTCCTCTCTAGCCAGATGACCCACACAATAGCCATGACCAGAACATCCCACGGTTTCCGGATCGGCATCGGAATTTGCCTCCTCCGCCAGGTAGTCCATAGGCCCTTGAGCGACCTCGGGTGAGAAGAAAGACCCGCCCGACTCTCAAAAAAGTCCCAAACTGGTCTGACAAAAGAGCACCCAAGTAGCAGATGCGAGGCCGTCTCCTCCTCCGAGCCGCAAAAAGCACACAGGGCATCCGACACCTGCGGGTGATGTCTACGCAACAGAGCCGTCTTGGTGAGAATCTTACTTCGAGAGGCGAGAAGGGAAAAAATCTGCACCTTCGAGGGGGCCTTTGACTTCCAGATTGCTCTCGATGGTCCGTGGCGCTGGCTCGTAGGGAGAAGGTGTTTGTAGAAGGAGCTGACGGAGAAGACTCCCGAGGTCGAGGCACCCCAAAGTACCTCATCCCGAGCAATCCTGAAGGTGGCTGACCGCAGAATAGGTAGTAAATCATCCCACTCCCGACGTCCCTCCTGGTCCAACGGAGCTCCAAGCTTCACCCGCCACCTGATCCTTCCCCGCCTCCGAACTGTCTGGGAGCGAACAGAAGCTCCCTTGTTCCTCGCCTGGGAGTAGAGGGATGGAAATAGCTGCTCCAACGGTCTGTCCGATATCCAAGGATCACTCCAGAACTTAATTGCCCGACCGTCACCGAGGACAAGCGAAGTTGCCCCCCTGTAGAGATCTCTAACCTTCAAAATGCCTCTCCAGAAGCAAGAGATCTTCCCTGAGGATCGACCCCGGGCCTGCAATGGCGAGAATCTCTTAAAATACCTTGCTAGGATGATGTCCCTCCAGGAGCCCCCGGAATTCTGCTGGAGCCGCCACCACCATTTCCCTAGCATCGAGATGTTGAATCTTCGCAAATCTAGCACTCCCAAGCCGCCCAGCCTCTTCGGAAGGCAAACCTGGTCCCACCTCATCAGATTGTATCCTCCTGCATTCTCCCCCACACCGTGCCAGAGGAAAGAGCGCCGGATTTTATCTATCCTTTCCACTACCCAGGACGGCAGATAGTAAAAGGATAGGTAATAAGAAGGGATTGAGGATAGCACCGAGTTGACCAGCACCAGTCTACCTCCTGAAGAGAGAAACCGGCCCTTCCAACCCTCCAGTCTCCGCTCGACCTTGAGGATAAGCTGATCCCAATCCTCCCGCCGAAGTGCCCTGTCGCTAATAGGGAGCCCAAGGTACTTCATCGGTAATCTCGCCTCTTTGCAGTTCAACAGCTTAGCTAAAGCTCCACCTTTGTCCCCCGACCCGATGTAGTACAAACATGTCTTTTGAAAGTTGATTTTAAGGCCCGAAGTCAGCTCCAGACCATAGAGCAGGATCTTGAGCGAGACTAACTGAAGTGGGCAGGCCTCCGCGAATAGGAGAGAATCATCCGCGTAGTGCAAGTTAGATGTCGTCCAGCCACTTCCGCCTACTCCCCTGACCAAGCCTTCAGCATTCGCCCTCCGGACAGCCGCATCGAAGGCAACTCTACAAAAAAAAGTATATAGAATTTGGATTTACTTTCACAAATCATTGTAGCAATGGATACTCTTTTCGGGTAGAATGCTATTCTTGCTATGGTGAAATTAATGTAGCAACTTGTTTTAGACGAGATTTTAAAAAAAAAAAAAAATTTGCTACGGTACGCGAATTCATTGTAACTAAAAGAGTCACAATCTGAGATATAAAGAGTAACAATCTATGGTACAATATCCCTAAACGTAACTCTACAAAAAAAGTATATAGAATTTGGATTTACTTTCACAAATCATTGTAGCAATGGATACTCTTTTCGGGTAGAATGCTATTCTTGCTATGGTGAAATTAATGTAGCAACTTGTTTTAGACGAGATTTAAAAAAAAAAAAAAAATTTGCTACGGTACGCGAATTCATTGTAACTAAAAGAGTCACAATCTGAGATATAAAGAGTAACAATCTATGGTACAAAAAGTATCAATCTTTGGTTCAAAATCTAACAATTGCATACAAAATCTAACATTTGCTATAGTGATTTCACTATAGCAAAAAAAAAAATCGACAACATTTCTCAAACAAAAAAATTACCACAGTAGTTTCACTATAGCAAGAGTAACAATCTGACTGGAAATAGTATCCATTGCTACAGTGCTTTGTGTATGCATCCTGATTTTTTATACTTCAATTCCTTGTACGTACATGTGTATATATGGACAAAATGGGTATAGTGTGGTCTGTCCGGATTCTATATATTTTTCTACATAGTCACGTGTAGGGGCAAAATGGATACAGTAAAAACAATTGTTGCGGAGAAACCTTAGTCACAACCGAAATGTGATCGTCGTTTACTTAAAATTGTACCTACTGCAAGGACATTAGCCACATTACCCCTATATAAAATTAATAAAATAAATAAATTAAATAAATAAAAAACTAAAAACGGTTTTACTTTAGGTCCGGGATCCTCTGAGGTTATATTCTCATAGTATGATATAGGTGAAAGCCAAAGTTGAATCACAACCATCCATTTCACCCACCCCAAACGGTTAATCACATTGATCAACCCGGAACGGCATTTAACCTGAGGTTATAACCTCAGAGAATCTATGCTCTTTACATTATTGGGAACGAAATCACCCTACTTTATCAGTTTTTTTTTTTAATTAATGTGGATCCCCCCTTCACCAATCCATACAATATAAGCTCACTGTGTGCATATATTGTACGATTTCATAAGACTAAGGTTTTTTTTTAAAAAAAAATTAGACTTAGGGTTTGTGTAGGTCAATCTCTACCATGTACAGACTCCCGGTGGGAGCTCTTGCGAGGTCTCTGGTGTCATCAAACCTGCAAAGGAAAAACCCATTAGCAAAGGTACAAAAGAAAATATTCCTACTATAAAGATGGATTTTGTCCTCCTTCAGTGAATCTGAACCATCGATGATTTGCTGTGATCATGCTGAACTCCTTAAGTTTAGCTTGACAATTGCCCAAAGTACTAGAAAGGGGTCTCAAGAGTCTCTCAAATCGAGGATTTCGGGGCCGATCTCGTCCTCCTAAAAAGGGGTCTCCAGAGTCTCTCAAATCTATCGATGCGGTTTCAGGCTCATTGTGGGCAGCGGGACGAAGGTTCGATTCTGGGAGGACCTCTGGATTGGCGAACTTCCGCTCCAGACGTTATTCTACAACCTCTACACCATGGCTCCGTTTAAGGGAGCGTCGGTTCGATCTCAGGCCTCAGTCCGTGGGGGGATCACGGATTGGAGACCCAAGTTCATTGCCCATTCCCTCCAGAGCACCTTCCCGAGCTGGGTCAGCTGCTAAAGGTTTTGGGAGGGGTTTCTCTCTCGGAGGCCCCTGACGGAGCGGGGTGGCGGTGGACCAACTCAGTGACCTACTCTGTTCAGAGTTGCAACCGGTTCCTCAACTTCGGAGGGATTTTCTGCCTTCCGGTCAAGGCGATCTGGAGAGCTAGATGCCCCTCTAAGAAGAAGATCTTCATGCTTCTCGCCTTCTGGAACAGGATCTTCACGAAGGTTAATTTGCTGCGGAGGAACCATCCGGGGGTGTCTGACCCTGCTTGTGGCTTGTGCGGCAGGGCGGAGGAGACTACCGACCACCTACTGCTAGGTTGCGACTTCTTGAGGTTGGTGTAGGCTCACTTCACTCGCCTCCTGGGTGCCAGATCTGCCCCGGACAGCGTCGTGAAGCTGTGGGAACCTTGGCGACGTAGGTGTTTCAAGGGTCCTGATCGACGTGGCTAGGATATGCTCGCCATCGGGATCTCGTGGTCGATATGGCTGGAGAGGAATCGGAGGATCTTCCAGGGCAAGGCTTTGTCAACGGATAAGCTCATCCTCATGACGAGGTCGTTGATCCACCTTTGGACGTCCTGTGCTACGGCGGAAGCTAGGAGTTTTCTGTTGAACCTTTGTAATAGCAACCCTTGAGTTGTAACCTTCCCCTCATCTTCTTTAATAAATAGGTAGGGGTCCAGGCCGAACCCCCCCTCATTCACCAAGAAGGATTTCTCAAAAAAAAAAAAATAATAATAATTGCCCAGAGTACTAGAAGCAATGTGGATTTTGTCCTCCTTCAGTGAATCTGAACTATCCATCTTTATAGTAAGAATATTTTCTTTTATAAAAGGAAAGAACCTTGACGGAACCGAGGGGTTCCACTTAGTTGTGAGCACACGACTGAGTAGAGATGGAGCTAGGATTTTATATTGGGAGGGGCCAAAGCATAATAACTTCATTTGGGGTAAAAAAACATGAATCAAAATATTTTTTGTATACTAAGATTTAAGATATTTACTATATAATTTTTTTTTTAAAAAAATTGAGGGTGGGGGGCATGGCCCCCCTTGGCCCACATATATAGTTCCACCGCTATGACCGATGAAATCTGGTGCTACTCCTTTCCTCAAGAGTTTGTGGATGAGGGACGTCGGAGGCGGCGCACGACCACCGGAAACAAGCCCTATCTTTGCACGACGATCTCCCTATAGCTGTGGTCAAATGAGTGGCGTCTAGGATCAATGAGCTAAAGCTAAGTTATGTCAAGGGTGGGCTACATCGCGTGTGATCACTGTGGAGCGGCTATCACTGTGGAGTAGCTATCCTAGCTGGTTGTATTATGCTCACTACTTGTTTTGTGGTGGTTGTGGAACTGCAAGGCCTTCGGAAGAAGGCCTACGGGCGGTGGCCCAAAATAGTTCTCGTGTTATTTGGGTTAAGGGCAACTCAACTTGCATAATAATGAATAATGCTAGTAAAAAAGCCATAGCTCTTGCAGTGGAGATCTAATTTTATTTACATTATTCAAGATTAAATACCTGAAAAATTTTCATTGATAATAAATATAATTCTAAAAAAAAAAATGAAGAAGGATTCATAAAACCAACTCACAAACAGATGGGACATGGCTTGATTGTTATGGTTATTATAAGATCAAATACTTTGTTGACATTGTAATATAATCACCAAAAACAATAACATGGGGCTAATGCCACCGAGCTTTATCCCCCGCGCACAACTAGACGAACGATAGCACATGGAACCGGTCGTATGTGCTCATACTACGACAAAATATCTTTGTGCTCATACTACGACAAAATATCTTTCCCGAATGGCCAATCAGAATGACGTGTCCGGGATCATAGGGGCGTCCGTTACACCCAATCCCGATCGATGAATCGCACTTAGCCCTAAACGATACACAAAAGGATCCTGTGTTTGGATGCCACATCATCCGGGTTGAGCATTCGAGACAAACACTTGAAATAAAAAAAGGATGGAAGGTCAGCCCTTAACTCGTTCGGGGTGCGGCCGAAAGAGATTAATCTTTATGGATGCGTGTGAAGCAAAGCTTCGAATCCGGGATCCTCGGTGTCTTTTGATCAGGGACACGCTGAGCAACGCAACGAGGCCACTGCATTGTCATGTGTTCTTCCTTCCCTCATTAACAGCCTTTATTGCACGCTCCAAAGCCCTAGAATTCTTGGTGGAATTGCCGAGGTGTTAGTGAGGGCCTCGTTTTGATCCAAGAGAAACCATGTTAATATTAACAAGGTCTGACATCTTTGGACTCCTACAAAGTCTTGCAAAACCATCAGGTCATGCGATCAACTTGAGTTTTAAGTACAAGAAATCTAACTAGCAGGGCCGACAGATGATTATTTTGACTTGAGTTTTAAGTACAAGAAATCAACTTGAGTTTTATGTACAAAATCCGAACAATGGACAAATATGGATAAAACTGGTTAAAAATTTAAATAGGTTTGGATAAACAAATATAAATTAATTTTAATTTAGACGAGTTTGGGCACCGATCTTACCCGAACCAAGAAATATTTTGAGTATAGTGGCATACTTCCATCTCACAATTACAATCGGTCCACTAATTGGATCTTGCTCCACTACAATGATGTAATGTTGAGTGGATCACACTTTGATCTCATTGCACTACAGTGGTGCAACGATTAGTGACACACATGTTGTCACACGACTTACACTCACACTCGTTTGAGTGCTCGACTAATCAAGTAATCCATATATAAATACAAATTCACAAAAGAGAAAGGGAAGCCTTAATCCCACACGGCTGGCACTCTTTACTCTTATTTTACTCCCTCGCTCGTCTTTATCCGGTGGTGCAGAACAATGGAGCGTTCGTCCGTGGTAACTGGCACACAATAACTATGTCCGTAGAGCATCTATGCTTCAGCATCAGATCTCATGTCGTCTCTCCCCTCCCCCATCTCGACCTGGCCATTTTTCTCCTCCCAACGTGCAGCAAGCATCATCGATTGCTTTCCGTTGATTGCAGACGTCGAGCACTATGATCGAGGCCCTTCCTCTTTTTTTCCATTTCGACATACACGGTTTCTTGTTGATTATAGCCCTTCTGATCGATGCAATCATGCGCATCCTCACTCGATGCATTGACTGCTTCCCGTTGACCTCTTAACCTAGTATGTTTCATTTTCAATCAAATGATTTCAACCTCTTAATTTTGTTTTTTTTTTTCCCATCAATATATGTTTAACAAGCATTTCTGATTGGGCAACTCATCCAACCCGTCATTTTTTTAAAAAATTGGGTAACCTGAGCAAACCGAATGAGGAAGCATAGGTTGGGGTTCCATAAATAAAACAGATTAAGATGTGTGAAGTAGGGTTCAGCATGAGCAGACCCTTCAACCCGCGCAAATCCCACCCCTAATTTTGAGTGTAAGAGGACTGATGTATCTATAGCCGTCAATCACAGGTGAGCACAATTCACCTATGTCGGGAGCCTGCCATCAAGCGGCCCAGATGGAACAAACCTGTGCAGATGGCTAATGGGGTCACTTCTCTTTTATTTATCCAACTCAGAACCCAAAAAATGATCCCTTAGCAATTGCAAGGTGCCTTAATTTCTCATTGCATCTTCGAAATCTTTAATGAATAAATTATGGACCGGTGCAGATGCTTATTTTGAATTTATCGAAGGGGACGAGGATGAAGCCCACTAGTTAGCCACCCCATCAGTGGCAGCCGTACCTTCTAATCTATAAGAGCAATGCTATTCAACCCAAAACTTTTAGCCCTAGTATTCAACCAGAATGATGTGGCATCCAATCACAACCCAAAACTTTTTTTTTTTGTTGAATAGTGCTGCCCACTGGAATGAGTGGCCAATAGTGCTGCCAATAGTTCCAGTGGGCAGCACTATTGGCCACTCTTAAAATCCACTGCACCGTAACCCCCGACAATAAATTCCAAAGCCGCAAACAGACCATAATGCTCGGGCATAACTCACCCGAACATCCTTTTCCGACAACAAGAGCATCACGAGCATCTTTCGCATCAGTCAGAAGCACTACCCTGATATCCGACCCCTTACCGATTTCCTCAAGAGCACCATGGATAGCCAGAATCTCCGCATGTAGAGACGTCGTCGCCGCAAATCGAAAAGTTGTAGCAGCACAAACCATCCCCTGTCGAGTAGATAGTGTAACATCTGCCCCAAACACAAAAGATATTGTCTGCTTTGCCTGTGCTCGTACGAGAACTTCCCAGGGCGTCACCCATCCTGGTACAACTCTCGCCCGAGCACGCTTAACTATGGAGTTCTTACAAATTCCGTAGCGATGCACGGTTTTAAAACACGTCTTCTATGTTTGGGAGGAAAAATTATATAAGCAGCTCAGGATCTCCTTCTTTCCAAGCGATGTGGGGCTAACTCATGACCTTGTACACCTCACCTCACCTCACCTCATCCATCTTGACATTCCCGCCTCAGGAGTCTTGGCTCTTGGCTATTGGATCTTGGTCGTCACAATCCACCCCCCTTAAGGCTACACGTCCTCGTGTAGGGTTAAACCCTCCCATTGCGAGGAGAACCGGCTCTAATACCATTTTGTAACATCCGCCCCAAACACACAAGATATTGTCCGCTTTGCCCATGCCCGCACGAGAACTTCCCAGGGGGTCACCCATCCTGGTACTACTCTCGCCCGAGCACGCTTAATTACGGAGTTCTTACGAATTCCGTAGCGGTGCACGGTTTTAAAACGCGTCTTCTATGTTTGGGAGGGGAAATTATATAAGCAGCTCATGATCTCCTTCTCTCCAAGCGATGTGGGGCTAACTCATGGCCTTGTACACCTCACCTCACCTCACCTCATCCATCTTGGCATTCCCGCCTCAGGAGTCTTGGCTCTTGGCTCTTGGCTATTGGATCTTGGTCGTCACAGATAGAACCCAAGCCCCACTAGCTAACCTCTCCCTTGGATGGAAAGAACCGTCAGTCCACATAATATACTCCTTACTTATATTCCCCATTCGTCCCTCTTGGCTTCTCGGGACCAGATTATGAAACCCCTGTAGTACCTCTTGACTCTGTCGCACTAGTACTAGCCAAGGTTTCACCGGCCTCCCAAAGAGCTTGTCACACCTAGCCTTCCAGAGAAACCACATAGCAACAACAATCATCTCATTTACCATAGTGGGATCCCTCTGTCTTATCGTACTGCCATTAATAGGAAGTAAATCCTGCGAGAAGAAATTTATGCTCGTCTCCATCAACATGCATTTCCAAAATTCTAATGCCATAGGGCACTCCCAAAAAATGTGATTGATGTCTTCATCCGGATTGCTACACCATGGACAACACCCATATCCCATCCGAATGCGCTGCCTCAAAATGGATGTTGTTGGCAGAGCTCCAAGCAACAACTTCCACAAAAAATATTTGGACTCTCGGCGGAACCCTCAAAAACCAAATGCCAGCCCCCCACCAGGTAGCCCCCAACACTTAGTCTTTGACAGACTCACCTCTCGGATCCCTCATCATTATTCTAAATTTTGCTCCTAAGCTCCTTAGCTCCAAGCGCTCTTGTTGCAGCTGCTTCATAGTTCGTCTCCACCCAACCGAAGCCGTCCTACTATGCCAGTTATTCCAAGAATCCAACGCCACCTGATATTTAGCCCGAATCCACTGAGCACCCACCCCAGAATCCTGTTACAGCTGTAGATCTTAGAAACAAGAAATCTGTAGCGCCACCCCCCCCCCCCCCCCCCAAGTATTGGGTCTTCGTAACTGACTCCCAAGAAATGAGATGTAGGTGTCTTTTTCCATCTAGATGTCGCCACAGAAAATCTCGACAAAGTCGATCCATCTGCTGTAGTACCCCAACCGATAGGCCCCCTGCTCCTATCAGATGCACAAGAGTAGCTGCCAAAACAGACTTAATCAACACTAATCTCCCTACTTGCGAGCAATCGCACCTTCCACCCCGACAGTCGATTTTCCATTCGGCTTATCACAAGCTTGAAACACGCATTCGGAACCCTACCACAATTAATAGGAACCCCCAGATGGACCCAAGGTCCCACCTCCTTCACATTCAAGGCCCGCTCTACTCGCCTCTGAATGGATTTCCGCACACATCGAGAGAACTTGATGCTGGACTTCCCTGGATTAATCGTTAGACCAGTACTCAAAGAGACTTTAGAAAATACCTCCCGTAGCTCCCAAGCATCTAACTCCGTTGCTCTGGCAAAGAATAAGAAGTTGTCGGCAAAGGCAAGAGTGGCAATTTGTTGCGAGTTCCGACGAGTAGTAAAGCCCTCAAGTGCCCCCTCCCTTATACTATTATCGATCTCCCATTGAAAAACCTGAGTTACTAGGAGAAAAAGATACGGAGAGATCGGATCCCCTTGACGTAATCCGCAAGTCGGCCGAAACATCTGTGTTTCCTTCCCATTGATCAATAACTGAACAGAGGTCGATTGCACACACTACATAATCCAAGAAATCTAGATTGGGTGGAATCCCATCCGGACAAGAATCACCTCCAAAGCCTCCTACTGTATCCGGTCATATGCCTTATCTAAGTCAGCTTTTACCACCATTGCTGCTTGCCGCCGAGAAGCCACATGGATAGAGTGTAGGACCTCCTGTGCTAGGAGGACATTATCTCGGATCCGCCTCCCGGGAATAAACGCATGTTGTTCCTCTCGAATAATCGATGGTAGTAATAATCGAAGTCTGTTAGCCATAATATTAGAAATAAATTTATAGAGCACATTGCAAAGACTAATCGGTCTAAAATCATTAGGAGATCCCGGAAGAGGCTTCTTCGGTATAAGCACCACCGAAGTGTCGTTCCACCCCTCAGGCATTCTACTCGATTTGAAAAAACCCTGTACCTCCCTAATCACATCCTCACCAATAATATCCCAACATTCTTTATAAAAATCCCCATTAAACCCATTAGGTCCTGGAGATTTATTTGCCAGTGATGCGAACACCACCCACGTGATTCACCTCTATTAGGAATACAAATCAGGAAATTATTCATATCATGAGATACGCACCTCGGGAGATCATCAAGTAGCTGAAGCTGTACCTTATCGACTTGTGTCCATTGTCGTTTGAAGAATTCGAACAACACTCGTTGAATATGCTGAGGCTCCGATATTTCTTCTCCCCCCACCTGAAGACATCTGATACGATTTCTAGCTCGTCTTACTTGGGTGCTGGATTGGAAGAACTCCGTATTACGATCACCATCTCGTTTCCATTGTACTCTAAATTTTTTAGCCCAAAGGGATTCCTGTTGCCTCAAGGACCATTCCAATTGCCGATACACTTGCTGCCACTCCGCCGAACCAGCCTCCTCCTCCTAGGTCCCTTCCACCGCTTCCACTTGCCGCCACAACAAATCCACCAGCGAGTGTATCTTTCCCACTGTATTTTTATTCCAAAAAGAAAGCACGTCGGATGAAAGGTAAGTTCTCAGCGCACCCCGCCCCACGGATCTAATGTTGTAGAATCACGTCTCGACACTCCGCTCGAGATAACCAGAAGTTATGGAACCACCATGGGACTCGTTGAGGTCTAGTATTCGCAAGGGTGGAAACTAGAATCGGTGAATGATCTGATATACATCAAGGGAGGTGTTTAACAGAAGTATCGTCAAACTTCGTCGTCCATCGATCATTCACAAAGCACCGGTCCAGTCTTTCCCATATTCGAGCCCCCCCTTGTCTGTTTTTACACCACATAAAAGCCTCACCATTGAATTGAACATTTCTTAACCCATTGTTATTTACCATCTCCAAAAACTCTCTAGTGCTTCGTGACCAACAAAACAGTCTACCTCCCCTTTTTTCCTCCGGTGTTAACACACAGTCGTAGTCCCCTAACAAGCACCAAGGATATTGCATCCGACTTAACACTTTTAGTTTTGCTCATAATCCACGCCTTTCCGGTTCTGAATTACTAGCATAAATAGAAGAAAGAATAATAGAACTGGCACTATGTTCAGTCACCACCAAGTGCAACACTTGCACCTCGCGAACTAGGGCAGTGCTGTAGCTCGTGTGTCCTGAGCGTGAATTTTCTGTAGAATACTACTTTGGTATATGTTAATACATATATAATAAAGGACCCTAGGGAACACAGTAGGCCACTGAGGTGCATGGTGGATCCATGCTTGGGAGACCCAGTGGACAAGTTCTGTGTAGACCTAGAACTAGTTCACAGCTTTGGTGATGCCGGTCGCTTCACCGAGAATAAGCTGTTGGCAAGTAGAGGATATGGTGAAGTCTCCACAACGGGAACGTGGGATTTCCATTCACCTGACCAAGCACGATGATTGTGTTGAATAGGAACCAAGACGGTGCATAGTTCAGTGATTCAGACACTGGTGAATAAACCGTCCTACTACTATAGATAATCTGTTCTTAACCCTGAGGGACCATGTACACTGGGCCAACTAGTTGTGTGGTGCTTTGATGTGCCAACGTGTGTGGACCTTCCATAGTCCAATATCACGGTACATTGGGCTACCCGGCTGGCGCTTGAGTGGTATGCAATCCCTACAGGTTATCCGACGTCCAGTGTTGGATGGGTGCGTTTTGATGAATCAATCTGTCCACACAATTAACCCAGGCCTGGGGGTTATCAGTATGACTGACGACGTCCAGATGCTAGGCATAACACCGGAAGGTGTGTGGTGTTATAGATGACAAATTATCAAATCCTAGTTAGATGATCGATCGGGATCTGATGGTGCTCCCCACTGCCCGAGTCGTATCATGGCACCAGTAATAGAAGGGACTAAGGATTATTAGAGTATAGTAGAAAACAGGGTTACGAGAGAGTAACATAAGTTTAGCATCACTAGAGTTCCACTCGCGTCGCACTCTGGGTGGCTACGTGGGTTAATCGGATTTGGGCTAATTAACGAAACTTTCGGCGTGTCACCGGAACAGTTAATCAGGGATCCGGTTGGAGCTAGAGATCCTGAACCCTGAAGGTTTCACCCTGTCGTTGCATATAGGAATTGTTCCCCGACTTGGTTGGATACGTTGGATGCGAAGTAGCGCGATGGAGCGCAAGCCCGGAGCCTAAGAACCTAATTCACATATGTTAGGGGGCATAGGAGTATTTCGGTAAATACTAAAATATGGCTCAGAACATATTGAATATGGATTTTAAAATGAGCGAAATAATTTTAGGAGCTCATAGGCGCTGACGGAACTCGATTCCGAGTAGCACACCTCATTCTATCTTTCTTACAGTGTTTCGCTTTTTTGTAAAGGGCGTTTTAGTCCAGGCTTCACGATAGACATGTGGAAACCCTAAAAACTGCCCCCCCCTCATCCCAATCTCTAGGGCCGACCCTATAAAGGGATTGGAGGGAGAAGGGGCCGACCCTATAAAGGGATTGGAGGGAGAGGGGGCCGGCCCTATGTACCTCCCTCTTTGTGGTTTCGGCCAAGGAAGAAAGAGGACGAAGAAGGAAGAAGAAGGAGGAAGGAAGGAGAAGGAAGAAGAGAGAAAGAGAAGGAGGAGTCTCGCAGCTCGCTGTCGTCTTTGCAACGAATTCCTCCGTCAGCTCGTAGTCCTTGCACTCAAAGATAGGACTTCGAGAATTCCTCCCTTCATAGAGGACAAGGTGCCATCCGATAACTTCCCTTGTGATTCACGTGCGATTCATCATTGTTTCGTTCTCTTCGGATCATAGATCCACAAAGTATGATGATTTTAAACACCAAACTAGATGCATGCATGTCTTCCATAGATCATAGTATGCCTCTAGGGTGTCCGCACATATGCTAGGATCATAGATTTGCATGTAGATTGTTTTGTAGAATTAATTGTAATGAAACATACAACATGAGATCTTCGGATCTATCTTTTGCTTCCACTGTGACTCTGATAATAGGATTTAATTCCAACAGGCAGTAACCAAACCCAAGTCTCCATGCCACAAATATACAATCCCACCAGCCATCCCATTGGACGGAATACAGGCCGCTTCAAATTGACCCCGAAATATCGCCTTAACTCGGCTTAATTTTGATAACCTCACATGACTCTCTACTAGTAAAACTACTTGAGGATCAAACTTCTTCACGAGCAGTTTAACATGCCCAATCGCCGCCAGACGTAAGAATCCCTGACAATTCCAGAACAAGATTTTCATTGGGGAAAAGAGGATAATAATACCGCTAGGAGTCGACCTCCCTTACCTGACTTCTTTAAGCTATGGCCTTCCAAAGCTAGCATATCCGGGACCCTATTCCTGGGCTACCTCTGATGGTTGTTGAGTGCACCCATACTCTCCACCTGCCGCGGACATTCACCCCCTCGATCTTCACCCCTCTCATCACTCTTCTCTTTCATCAACCCTGTCTCGAGACCATCGACCTCTTGCAATAGCTCACAAGTCTTCCCCACTGCCTCCGAATGGTGTTCGTCCATCGAGAGCTCTAGCGGATTCACAACCCCCGGTTCCTTCACAGAAAAACCTGGCGGGATCTCTGGGGTGAGGGGATCACTACACCGGACAACCACCTTCCCACCTCTCAACTCATCACCCGCCAAAGTTCCCGGGAGACGACAAACAAGTTCCGTCCACCCCACTCCCTCAACCCCCGACTGGTTGCTACTGTCCTGCCCCACAATATGCGTCCTGCCCAACCGGTCTCACAGAGCACTCCCGTCAAACCTCAGCCCTCGCCGCTCCTCAGCCCTACTGCTTGGCCCATTGGGAGCCGCAAGATCATTACCCTTTTCGAGATCCATCCCCACCTCACCATCGATAGCTGGTGTCTGATCCTCCACGTACTTAATTTGCATGGAAATAGGATCCCCAGTCTTCTCTTGCGTTAACTCCAGGGGATGGAATCGAGAACCCTGATCATGACATCTTGGAACTTGTCTCCGCTTTACAGGCCGCTGGACTCTATTACCCAGAGCCCCTGGCTGATGTGTCTCTCGATCCACCCGTCCATGCTGCACCAAAGCATTACCACCCTTCCCTCTCGGCCCGCCACCTCCTGTCTTCCTCGCCCCCGACCGACGAGCTGCCATCATCCAAGGTCCAAAAGTAGACCCTTTCACCTGCGAGATCTCCTCCGCGCTACCTAGTCCTGTAACCACCTGAACATATGCCGCACCATCCTCATCCATTTCAACACGATGTTGCCCAACCCTCTCCTTTCCTCC
This sequence comes from Chamaelirium japonicum, assembly GCA_947650365.1. NCBI lineage: Eukaryota > Viridiplantae > Streptophyta > Magnoliopsida > Liliales > Melanthiaceae > Chamaelirium > Chamaelirium japonicum. The sequence continues at coordinate 162,384 of CANTAL010000208.1, forward strand.
CACCGGCTTCTGAACAGCTTCAGAAACTACTTCAGAAACCCCCCCCCCCCCTTCGGGTTTATACCAACTTCCGTGCAATGATCCAGAGTGTGCCCCACACGGCCACAACCAAAGCACAACCTTGGTAAATTCTCATAAACAAACAGTTGGTAGAACCTATAACCCGTACCCTCCTCCCCGCCCGCCGTACCAACGTTCATCCCCGGGATGAGGTCCTTCATGAGGTCCACCTCAACACTTACCCGCACAAAAAACCCACGCATCCTCGCCAATGAGTTCTGATCCGCCCCCTAATCGGCCTGCCCGCTGCCGAAGCTATATCTTTCGCCAGTACTTCATCATAACAGTCCACCGGGAGTCCAGGCAACCGAATCCAGATCGGTGTTTGATCGATGATCTCCGTTGCCGGCTGAAAGAAAGGAGTCCACATCTTCAACCCAAGCAGCCTCCCATCAAAGATCCAAGGGCTTCCTTCCCAAACATCCATTAAATCTTCCTCCAATTCAAACCGGAAACAAAAAAAACCATTCGGTAAATCCAGAACTTGAACCTAGCCAGCACAAAGCCATCAATGTGCGATTTGCCACCGTAATATCTCCAGGGGAAGCTTTGGACCCAAGAACTTCCCAATCAGAGATTGTTGCCATCAAGCTTGGGACTCCTTTAGACGTTCAGGATCCAGGACGATCATCCCTTCCACCAACTGAGACATCCTCGAACAATGGGTGCATGGCATCAATCCTCCCACTCCACTGAGTTCTCCATTGGGTTGTTGCCGTTGCCAGGTAACTCCGGCGAGACCCTGTTGTTCCGCCCGGATCTTCTCCCTCTGCCGCCGCAGTCGGCTGAGAAGGTGAAGGGAGGGGGTCACTCATTGAGTCTTGATGCCAATACATTCATTCAGTCCTTGTCATGTGGGTAGGTTCCCACTCAGCTAAATCGGCATAGGTCAAAATTAACTCTGATACCATATTAGATAGGCCCACACCCCAAAACCCAGGTCTTAAGGAAATGTTCACAAAGAGTATAAAGACAATACTACCCAACCCGCTAACCGATTTGGGACTAAACTTCAACGAACTAAAAAACATTTAACCCCCGTATAGTTAAAAAAAAAAAACTACATTTTGCTCTCCTTCAATTCAGTTTTGATTAGATAAAATTACTAATTGAGAAAATTAAATAGTTGACAAAACAAGGTATTGTGCTAACATTTCAAACTTTAGGGAGCGATTTGGAATAAAATAAACTACGAGGGTTATGTGTTTTTGTGCTAAACTTTTGGGGGACAAAGTATAATTTACCTTTTTTGGGAGAGAAATGGATCAACCAAGCGGTGAGAAGACAGGGTCGTCAGAGCAAGAGCTCAAAGAGGTCGGCCTTGCAGAAAAGTCCGCTCCATAGTATCCATATTGGGAGTCGAACATGGAACCTCTCCAACATAGAAGAGAGAAATTACCACTAGAACAAGGGCCCATTGTTTAGTTTGGTCTTGTAATGAAAACTTTGTGGTATGTTTGGTTTAGTTAAATGCATAACCTATATCTTCAAGAGAATAATTAAAATGAAGGGTTTTTTTATAAATCAACCCCTACGATCTTTTCTATTTACATATAAATCTCTATAAAAGTGATATTTATATATAAACCCCTCAATTCATTCAAATACTGCATATTGACCCATGTAGTTAGCTGACATAAGAAACAAGAGAATATTTTTTATTTCATCCTTAATATTTTACCTAAACTCTGTAAATACCCCTCCAATGTGAGAATTCTTCAGATTAGATCCAAATTAGGTTCGGATTATATTTGTGTTTGCTTTGGATTAAGTCCATGTTCGATAAAGATATGTTAATTTAAGTAATGAAAAGCATGGGTAAATAAGTTATTTTCCCTTTAGATTAATAAAATAACAACCGAATGAAGGAATATTTTAGAAATATTTCTTTCATTTTGGATGCCAACTACCTGTAGGGGAGATATGTAAACACTGGATGATTTTAAGAGTTTATATATAAATATTGACTTTATAGGGGTTTATATGTAAATAGAGAAGATTACATGGGTTGATTTGTAAAAAACCCTAAAATTTAGGAAACTTTTATTCATACCCCAAGAATCTGTAATTATCCCCCATCTCCCATTCGTTTGCTAATAACTTTTTCAGAGTTCTTAAATACCTATTATACCCTTATCTTGCACCCCACATACCAACTAAAAACCCCTCTACCAATGGGGAAAGAAGAGAAGTCAGCACCCTTGACAGATATATTTAAGAGTGGGGTGTGTTCAAGAGGGCATATAAATAGGATATATTCAAGAGGGTGGGTGTTTAATTTGGGTATAGTCAAGATGGGACGGACCATTTAACTGAGGTGTATTCAAGATGAGGTATCGGTGTAAGGATATTTTGGGGATAGAAATGGGTATGATAAAAAAAAACAGGATGTGTCCAAGTTTGTTGAAAATGGGGGCTAACTACATGTTTTTGGGGTATGAATAAAATTTCCCAAAATTAAATACAATCTCCCATATATTCCATTGGATTCTTCAGTGTTCTGCTCTCTCATGGGTCCCGTGTCGTCGCCACTCACATAGGGTTCCTCCTGAGCAATTAAAAGCCACCCCTTCCCGTCCTCGTTGCACCTCGTGAGTTCTTCAAGACCCTGTCAGCTTCCCCTCCCATTTAATCTCCCACGGACCAAACTGGGTGCTATTAGCGAGGCAGCGGGGGCCCTCTATCACGAACATTGCACCGTGGCGGTGGAATTTTTACCTTCCCGACCATAAACCCGAGGAATCAGTGCCCCACCATGTTGGCCGATCTCGGTATCGACCGTATCGTAGCGTTGTTCGGAACCTGATCCCGCATACTGAGACAGTCACGAATAATCAGACATAACTCCCCCATACATCCTTTCCCCACTACTGATGCATCCCTCGGCCCCGACGTGCCATTTAGTTCTTCCACCTGCCCACATCTTTAATTCTTCCTTTGGGGAGACCCCACAAACGCTTCTAGGGGATTCTCCATGGTACAATAGAAAGAGGCCGCCGTCACCCACTCTTTTTTTTTTGGATAGATTCAAGGGAGGTCACAATCGGACCTCCAGGAGGCGTCGCATGCCGGCGCTACAATAGAAGGCAACACCACCGCTGCAACATAAATTAACCATCATCAGGTGGAGGAACAAAACCCGTTCTTCCGGCGTCAACACCCCGCACGCAGGCTGGAACCACCACACACTGGTAGCTGGAAACTGTTGGAAATCTAACCGTTCTATACTAGTAAATTTAGGAATCAAATACTTTATATTAAATAATTGATTATTTAGCAAATATTATTTTTCACACAAGCAAAGGCAAGTCACAATAGTCTTTTAGAAATAGTTTGCCAAGGCAGAGCGGGTTCTATGAAACCGTCATTCACCTTGCCGAACTTTTCTAAAAGAAAGAAGTAATCTATCTAAATTATATCTAATTATTTAGATTTCTCTATTAGATGCAAATAGATTAATTTAGAACTACTGATAGGACAAGAGTAGAGTTTGAAACTCTGGCCTGTGGTCGAAGCACGATAGGCGCTGTCCCAAGAAACTTATTGCCCCCCTCGTGCGGGTCTCGTGGCAATGGTTCTCGGAGATACGACGACCTCGGTCAGGCGACCTCCTTCTCGTCGGGACGAATCCAAGAAGGCTTTGCGAACCTCGATGTACTTTCAGGAACCCAGTGACTCGATGAAAAACTTCCCGAAACAGGGAGACAGTACCGCAGCAGAGCTTTGATCCGAGAGAATGAGTCTTCTCAGAGCAAAGGGGCAGCACCACAGCACGAAAGAATGGAAGAGGGAGAGGCAGAGATTAGAGAACAATTCCGATATTCGGACTATATTGCTCTATGGCTGCACTAGGCCTTATATAGGCCTCGGGCAGTTAATAGAGGGCTAAAAGAGGGGAGCGGTTAATGGGCTGTGATTAAGCCCATTAACCACGCACGTTACAGCTCGCAGAGAGTCTGTCAGTAACGGCTAGCATGCAGCGCTTCTTGCGTAACGGCTAGTGTCCCAAATAGAAAATAATAAATAGTGGAGGACTTAAAAGCAAAAAATAAAAATAGGGCAGGTGCGGACCAGCCCATTTCGGAGGTGCTATCGTGTCCGGGTCCGCGGGCACACACACACACGCCGCCCGGCCCGGCCCGGCTCTGCTCGGCACGGCACGCACGCGCGCGTGTGAGCTAGTGGAGCCCCTCCTCTAGTGTGATGACTAGTGGGGGGAAGTGAGCAATCCCTTTTAAGTTGGTAAGGGATTTCTCCCCTTACCGATATGGGACTAAACCCATTGTTATTGTGTGGTTTTAAAACACACACCCAACAATCCCCCACATGTGTCTAAAACCACTAAATATTAAATAATTAAAAAATTCAAAATGTAACGTAAAAAGACTTTGTTGGATTCCTTATACTACGTAGTAGGTGTAGGTACCTTCCGGTTTGAACCTCCACTTAGTACAGTTGTATATATCCGTAAGGACTTGGTGGACTATGCCTTGAACCAGCCTCATTTATCAGGTTTCTACAAGTAGTACACGTAGTACAATTTTCGATGGTTCTAAGCGGGTTGCGCTATTAATGGCCTTGTACAGATATCTTTTCTTGTATGTTTTTAGGGAGCAGCCCTGGTCCCAGAGTTGCGGCCTCACAACGACATACATATAGGTAAGTCCTAATAGGGGTGTGAGCAAGGCGACACCCCGCCTCATGGGTCTTGGACTTATTAAGAGTTTTAAACTCATCCTATCCCTTGCTTTTAATAAGCACTGACGTCATAGGGACAGAAATATTATTCAGTGCTCCTCATTTTCAATCACAACTACAGTTTGTTTCTACCCATTGAACCTCCGTGAGGTTGGGTTCCCACTGCGGTGATTTTTCTTATGGGCTTAATCCCATCCCCCTCGACGATTCTAAGACCACTGTCCTAGAGAGGCCCTTAGTTAAATGATCCGCCAAATTCTTTTCGGATATAACAAAGTCTAGGGCAATTATTTGATTTTTTATCTTATATCTGAGAGATCTATGTCTCACTTTCAGATGTCTATTTATTTTTACATCAGCGTTTTCTTGATTACATTTATCAATAGCTGATCGACAATCACAATGGATAGATATAGCCGGTAAAGGCTTTTCTATCAATGGGATCTTATATAGGAGATCTCGAAGCCATTCTGCTTCTGTGCTAGTGGTATCTAGCACTATCATTTCTGATTCTATGATACTCCTAGCTATAACGGTCTGTTTGGTGGATTTCCAAGATATGGCTCCACCTCCCAGTAGGAATACATACCCGGTTGTGGACTTAATATCTATTGAGTCACTAATCCAGTTAGTATCAGAGTATCCCTCTAATACAGCTGGATATCCACTATAGTGAAGACCATATGATATGGTTCCCTTAAGGTATCTAAAAAATCTTTCTAACGCGTTCCAATGAGACTCATTCGGGTTAGACGTATAACGACTAAGTCTATTTACCGCGTAAGCGATATCGAGTCGAGTATAGTTTGCTAGAAAACCTAGCGATCCTATGATTTGAGCATACTCGCTCTGTAGTCTAGGAAGTCTAGTATTCTTTGTCAGATGGGTATTTGGATCATATGGTGTGGATACCGGTTGGCAATCGGGGTCGTAAAATTTCCTAAGGATTTTCTCGACATAGTGGGATTAGGATAGCACTAAACCATTGTCTTTCCTAATGATCTTAGTGTTCATAATAACGTCGGCTTGTCCTAGATCTTTCATGTCAATGTTTTGGGATAAAAAGTGGTATACACATTCATCCGTTGTATTGATATCAAATCCATAGGATAAGATAACTTTATCGAATTTCATGTGCTATTGTTTTGAGGCTTGTTTAAGTCCATAGAGAGATCGAATTAACTTACACACCTTTCCCTCTTGTCCAGATGCAGTAAATCTCTCGGGTTGGTCCATGTATATTTTCTCATTAAGGTCGCCATTCAAGAAAGCAGTCTTAACATTCATTTGATGTATGACTAACTTATAGATTGAAGCTAAGGAGATGAGGATCCTAATTGTGGTTATCCTAGTGACAGGTGAGTAGACATCAAAGTAGTCTACCCCAGGTTTTTGGATAAAACCCTTGGCTACAAGTCTTGCCTTAAATTTATCTATGGTGCCGTCGGGTCTAAGTTTCTTCTTAAACACCATTTAAATCCTATGGTTTTGCAACCAGGAGGTAAATTGGTGAGTTCCCAGGTATGGTTTTGAAGTATGGATTGGATCTCGTTATCTATGGCTTCCTTCCAAAAGGGTGAGTCTATGGACTTCATTGCATCTGTATAGGTGGAGGGAACGTTCTCCACCAGAATTGCATAGAAGTTATCAAAGACTTTTTCTACACGTGCACTTTTACTCCTCCTAGGTCCGGTTTGGGTTACCGATTCAATCTGGTCTTTAGATTCTAATTGGACTTCGGGTTCGATCTGAGTTACCTGATTAGAACTGGAGGCCTGGTTATTGGTATTAATCATAGTGTTGATCCTAGTCTTATAAGGGAAGATATTTTCGAAGTATGAGGCATCTCTAGCTTCGATTATGGTGTAATTGGCTATTTCGCTTATTTCAGAGTTAAACACTAAAAATCGATTAGCGTTACTGTCTGAAGCGTAGCCAATAAAGATAGCATCTACATTCTTAGGTCCTATCTTCTTTCTTTTATTATCGGGGATTTTTACCTTCGCTAGACACCCCCACACTTTCAGATATTCTAAGTTAAGTTTTCTATGTTTCCATACTTTGTATGGGGTCAAATCATTGTGTTTAAAGGGAATGCAGTTAAGAATAAAATAGGCTGTCAGCAGGGCTTCCCCCCACAAGTTCTCTGGCACTCTAGAGCTTATTAACATGGAATTGACCATGTTCATTAGGGTCCTGTTTTTCGTCTTCGCTACATCATTGGATTGGGGTGTGTAAGGAGCTGTGACTTCATGGAGTATTCCATAAACTTCACAGTACTCACTTAACTCATTTGAGGTGTACTCCCCTCCTCGGTCTGACCTAAGGATCTTAATGGTTTTGTCTAATTGGTTTTCAACCTGAGTTCTGTAAATTTTAAATTTATTGAGTACTTCATCCTTAGTTTTAATAAGGTATATGTGGCAATATTTTGAAGCGTCATCTATGAACATTACAAAATATCTATTGCCACCTCTCGAGGTTCTCCCAGAATCACAGACATCGCTGTGAATTAGTTCAAGTATTTTGGAGTCTCGATCGATGGTTTTAAAGGGTTTCTTAGGTTGTTTGGCTTCTACGCATATCTCGCACTTGTCAAGATTCTTAGTATCGGATTTAGAAATTATGTTTAGGGTCATGAGTTTCTTAATAGAATTATAATTTACATGACCTAGTCTTTGGTGCCAAGTGACCGAAGACTCAACATTTAAAATAGTAGAAGAAGGATTGAATACATTCAATTTAAACAAACCATCACAAAGAAATCCTTTTCTAATAAAATTCATTCACTTTGTGATTACAACCTTATTGGACTCAAATACAAGCTTATAGCCCTGTTGGACTAATAAAGACCCACTAATTAGATTCCTCATAATCTCCGAAACGTGGTGGACTCCACGTAGGGTTAGGGTCTTCTCCAACGTCAACTTCAGGTCGATCCGTCCTATCCCTAGCACACGAGCCTCAACATTGTTCTCCATGCTTACAGCTCCTCCACTTGAGACCTGATAGGTGGAAAACAAAGATTGATCAGAGCAAACATGAATGTTAGCTCCTGTGTCAATCCACCAATTTAATGCTTGAAAGGTCATGTTAACTTCAGGGGTGAAGAGAACAGACCTGAAAGCGGTCCCATAAGAGCCAGCTCCAGAGGTCACCATGTTGACTTGGGAGCCGGGTGGTATTGGACCATTCCTTCTTGGATTTGGAGGTGGTGTTGTCTTCTTGTAGAAGCATTGGTTGGCCATGTGATTGGTCCGATCGTAGACGTTGCAACAACGCACTCCTTCTTTCTTTTGGTCCTTGGGATGGTTTGGATTATGGTTGCTATGGTAGGGCTTCTTGGTATAGGGTTTAGGCTTAGGATGGAAGGATTTCTTCTGAAACTTGTTTCTAGGTTTTTGGAATGGCTTGGATGGTTGACCCTCTATGTTGTTGACTTTGGGTTTGGATTTAGAAGATCCCTTTTACCTGAGCCTATGTTGCTCCTCAATTCTAATAGAGTTTAGAACTTGAGTTAGGGTTAGGTCACCTTGGGTATGACTTAGGTGTTTAGAAAACTCGGACCAAGAAGCAGGTAGTTTATCTATAAGACAGGCTATTTGGAAGGTTTCATCAAGGGTGAAACCCTTAGTCTTTAGATGTTGGACTAGGTTCTCAAACTCATGAATCTGATCATTCATGGGTTTGGAGTCAACCATTTTGAAGTTGTTGAAGTCTGACGCTTTGAAGCGTTTTACTCCAGCATCATCTAGGCCATACTTAAGCTCTAGGGTATCCCATAGGTCCTTAGGGTTTTGAATGGTATAATAGATATCATAGAGTCTATCAGATAATACCCGTAGATCCTATGAAGGCCATGATAGTTGATTTCTTCTGGAGTCCTAGTGGGAATGCTAGAAGTTGATTCAGGTTCAGGTTGTGAAGTGGAGGCTCGGGTACGACGTGTTTGACTAGACCCACTGGATACTCCTGGTGCGGTTTCACCTATGGCTGACAGTAATCCAAGTGTGGTTAGCCAGAATCGCATCTGGTTTTGCCACTTCTTAAAGTTAGACCCGTCAAACTTCTCAGATTTGGCACTAAGGGTTTCACGGTTTGGTGAGGTCATTTCGGACCAAAGTGAGGAGTTGAAATCTGAGGATTGAAAAACAAGTTTTGTTAATTTTAAAGCACACTTGAATAGATTTGACTTTTAGAAGTTCAAATGAAACTTTCAAATCCTAACGGCCAGATGGGCTCCAAGTAGGAGGTGGAGCACTAGGCTCGCTCAAATACCAAGCTACTGTGGGCAATTTAATGTCAGTTTGTCAAACCTTTCTAGACACCGTAGGCAGTGGAATATTCCAATGACGACTTTTAGTCTTTTTTATAATCTATGATTCTAATTAATTTTTGTAGAAAATAATTTTGTTAAAAGTAGCAACTAATAGATAATCGTGCAAACAATCTAATCTATGATAACAGACGTAATAAAGCTAACAATTTATTTTAGTAAGCACAAGTGAAAATGATAAATTTTCCTTTTAGCTATGATGAACGAATTTAGGAATCTAACCGTTCTATACTAGCAAATTTAGGAATCAAATACTTTATATTAAATAATTGATTATTTAGCAAATATTATTTTTCACACAAGCAAAGGTAAGTCACAATAGTCTTTTAGAAATTATTTGCCAAGGCAGAGCGGGTTCTATGGAACCGTCATTCACATTGCCGAACTTTTCTAAAAGAAAGAAGTAATCTATCTAAATTATATCTAATTATTTAGATTTCCCTATTAGATGCAAAAAGATTAATTTAGAACTAATGATAGGACAAGAGTAGAGTTTGAAACTCTAGCCTGTGGTTGAAGCACGCTAGGCGCTGTCCCAAGAAACTTATTGCCCCCCTCGTGCGGGTCTCGTGGCAATGGTTCTCGGAGATACGACAACCCCAGTCAGGCGACCTCCTTCTCGTCGGCACGACTCCAAGAAGGCTTTGCGAACCTCGATGTACTTTCAGGAAGCCAGCGACTTGATGAAGAACTTCCCAAAACAGGGAGGCAGCACCGCAGCAGAGCTTTGATCCGAGAGAGAGAGTCTTCTCGGAGCAAAGGGGTAGCACCACAGCATGAAAGAATGAAAGAGGGAGAGGCAGAGATTAGAGAACAATTCTGATATTCGGACTGTATTGCTCTATGGCTGCACTGGGCCTTATATAGGCCTCGGGCAGTTAATAGAGGGCTGAAAGAGGGGAGCGGTTAATGGGCTGCGATTAAGCCCATTAACCCCACACGTTACAGCTCGCAGAGAGTCTGTCAGTAACGGTTAGCATGCAGCGCTTCTCGCGTATCGAATTGCTACCTCACTTTTGAATAAGGGGGACGCTCCTTATCCAGGGAAGGGAGATAATCCAAAGTCACGAAATTTTTATTAGTCTATAGTTATTAGGACCACGATTGAACATTATGCCTTGTGTGAGCTCCACAAAAACCTAATGTTCTAATCATATCCTAATAATTATGTGACTCGATTGTATAAGTTCAGGTAGTAGTCTAGCTAGTGGTAGAGTCTTTCCTTTTTGGTATGATTGGTGTATTGATTGAACTTCTCGAGGGCAGTATTAGAAAGAATATAATGCCAATTGTGAATTCGTCTTCGTTACTTTGGTAGTATATGTTGGTGGGATTGTAACATCAGTTTAGTAATTAAATTTTTGGGACGAAAATTCTATTAAGGTGGGTAGGATGTAACGACCGGTATTAGAAAAAAAAAAAAGAAATGAAAAGGAAATAAAAAAAAAACTAAATTTAAAGCTAAAACCTAAACCCAAAATAAAACCCAAACCCATCCCTAAAACCCAAAACCCGACTCGACCCCGACCGTAAACAGTCTTACAGATCCCACTACAACGTACGTCTTGACCTACACCGTGTTGCTTGGCCACGGTGTCATCTAGCCATCGAATCGATCGCATCAACCTTTGTACCTATGACTCGATGGTAGCAGCCTCTATGATCCGTATATCAACCCTGCTGATTCCGGGGTCCAACTGAATGAGGCAAATTATTTAATATCAAACCAAGTTTAGACTTGGTAAGATCTTTATAATTATCGGTTTACTATTTTTTGTGTTCGCTCGTTGCCTAAGCGCATCTTGGTTGATTGGCGAATCAAACCCGACTTGACCTTTCTCCCCCGTAGAGATCGATCTATTGACTTTAGATTTTAATGCATGCTCGTAGGGTTTGCCTGACAGTTCCTAACAGTGACGGTTCAATCGGAGGGGGGACCAACGACAACTAGCAGGAGTCGACGTGCATCGATCAGGTGACATCTACTTCCCTTGCATGGTCTTTAATAGTGGGAAATGAGAATGACTAAGGATAGGTATCCATAACACTGCATACGGGTCCCGTCGGACATCGTCGCATATGGTCGAGTGGACCCCGCCTTGCATGCGGAGCCGCGAGTCCGACGACACATGCTTAAAAATACTATTAATTAAATAATAATTATTATGCTGATTGCTGGGACACCGTAAGTAGGAATTCCCCTAAGTTTTGTAATTTAATAATTAAATAATATTTATCGGAATCCTCCTCATGAGATGGGTGTGGAGACCCTGGCACTCGGTAATACGGGCGAGTGGAATTTATTTTGCTTATTGTGATACATGGGTTGTGAGCGTGGTGCGAATCCCGGGGTAAAACGTTGAAGCTATTGTAGTATTATAATTATGTGATATGTTATCCTGTGGAAGGGTTTGGACCCCGTGCGCGTAAGGGCCGTGAACCACCCTGTACGCACAGCCGAAGACCAGTAGGCTAGGGGGTCACGGGCAAGGGTTGTGGTAAAGCCAATAGGAGTAGCCCTCTAGTAGGGATTGGCCTAACAACTCTGTCCCGGGGTAGTTGAAGCCCCCAAAGTAACGCAAGTGGGGCGGTAGAGCTCTACCGTGAAAGATGGGAAATCTCTTATGATCATCTGGGTAATTTGTGTATGGTATTGGTGGATGCACGGCGAGAGAGTTGGCCCTCTACATCGAAATAAAAGACCCTATAGTAATGCCCAACCTGGGACAGGATGAACAAAATATCCGGGGTTCACTTAGGATAAATAACGGATATTATAATCTTATTTGTTTTATAATTAAGTACTGTAGAATATCGAATGGACTGTGTGGTAGATAACCTAGTGATAGTAGGAATTGCATGCGAACATAGATTACTGATAGGATTCGGTTAACCTTCTGTAAACTTTGAACTGCTTATATAATTTAATTCAATTAAATATGTTATCTCATATTATTAAAAACTATTAGGATGTCACTAGCCATTAATTTGGCTAATCTCCTAATTTCTCATTGGGGGCTACTCTTTTCCACGAGTAGACTCTCCTGCAGGTCCGGAGGTTCGGGAGTAGCAGTGCGAGGCCGGAGGCAGTTTTAGGGTTACAGTCGTATTTTATTTTGGTATGTAGTTTCGTAGCAATATAATGGGTGGATTTTGTATAAGAATCATTTAGTTTAAGATTAGTGTTTTCGTTATTTCTTAGTGACAATGATACAGCTGAATTCTTTTGGGTAGGCCTCTCCTCAAGGCCACAAGGCTAGGATAGATCATAATAAAAATATAAGTATCTAAATGGCTTAATTGACTAGCCCTGTAGATAGGACCTCTGAACTAGTGTACTGAGTGTTAGGGAGTGGGTGAGACTCCTAGCTCGCCGTCAGTGGCTCGAGTCCCGTGCTCCCTTAGAGGGATTCCTGTCAGCAGGTGGTGGCGCTAACAGGTCATACATGCTGAGAGGATAACCCGGTTGAAGGTCGAGCATGATCATCTCTCTATCGACAAAATTTTTTATCTCTCTACTTTCTTTTAAAAAAAAATTTTCATAAAGATCAAATTTTAAAATATTCCTTATTTCTCCCTCCCCCTTCTTCATTTATGAGAGAGCCGCAGTCCTATGAGAAACCCTAATTGGTATAGATAGCTGACTAAAACCTAAATCCCTTTGTTTTTCTTCAACTCACACCCCATGGATCGGTTGCAGGTTTTTGGGGCTTGAAAGTAATATTGCCGAACTTTGGAGCTGTGCCCATCATTTCGAACATCCCTCACGATACAGGGCTCGGAGGATGACTCGGAGCAGACTCATAAAGACACTCCTAGACAGTCGGCCTGGGAGGGATAGGTGAGGGTCCTCTCGAGAGGGATTTGAGAGAACATCGAGAAATGTCGACGACGGATCGTCTGGAAGGAGCGGGAGATTTGTCAATCGATCGGCATACGTTTGCTCCATTTTTGATGCCAGCGGCAGACCATGAGAGTCAGTTCCTGCTTCGACGACAATCTTTCAGAGGGAGTCTCTTTTCACTATGAGAGCGGCATTCTGCTTCATGAGGGTGAGGAGTTGATAGTCCTCTGCTGTGATTTGGTATGACGCTTGAGCACTAGTGCCGAGAGAGACATGCGCTTTTCTCAAGCGCTGAGGAATTTGATCAGCGAGTTGAGGTGACCGTCGAAGTTGAGCCTGGGCGGCGTGATCAACCGACGGGCGACTCCTCTAATTGGCAGCGAGTTGCTATTCTGAATATTGGCTTGTTGCAAACCGATGACTCATTGATCGAGTCGTCGGATGCTTAGCATCTGGGTAAATGCCGCTTTCCTCTGGCTGGCCCATCGGTGTCTTCGTGATTTAAGGGCAGCGATGGAGGCAGATGGATTACTCGGGCAACCGGTACCTGCTACCGGAGAAATTAGGAAACTTGGACGTTGCAAGTTGATAGGATCAACGATCCTACAGACGGTGCCAAACTGTGGGGGAGGATTTCGGCCGTCATACGTGACCCTCCTCCAACAGTCGAATGATGGTTTTATCCTTCGGGATGTGGCACGCTTCGAAGCACTGAATTGTAACTTGTTGGGCTGTCACACAAGCACTGTATAGTAGGAAAGTAGAAAAAGAGATGACATAGGATGTGATAACGGAGTTTGGCTGAAGCCTACGTCTCCGTGCGGTAAGACGCAACATTTGAATCCACTCTCTCTGTGTAAATAGTAGAGCTACTCTCGACAGGCCGATGAGTGCTTCTTACAAGTAATCAGAGGGTGGAAAAGGAGTCTGAAAAATAGAAAACTCGAAGAGCTCTGGAAAACAAAAAGTGGGTTTCTGTTCTGGAATTTTAGATCTGGAATCATTTATAGGGTCTACTATTTATAGAGGTTTGGTTTATTTGGGGAATATTTCAAGAATATCCCAGGAATATCCAGGGTTTGGTAAATACCCGAGGGGATTTACCTGATCCCAGATAGTGCAAGTGGGCCCCAAGCAATACTGCGGGTCCCACCGTCGGACTCGTAGGCCCCAGACAGAGTTGCAGGTCCCACCGTTAGGCTTGTGGGCCCCAGGCAAGGCTGCGGGTCCCACCGTTGGACTTGTGGGTCCCAGGCAGGGCTGTGGGTCCCACCGTTGGGCGTTAGCTAGATTTTGCACCCACAGTCTCCACCATCATTTTCCGAGAAGGGCCCGCAATATTAAATTCCCGTAGGTTCTTCACCCCAAGGCCTCTACTTTTTGTCGGTTTACATACTTCTACCAACTTCATCAAGTGATAAGAGCCAGACTTTCCATCGGCTCTCCGCCACAGGAAACTCCTTCTAAGTTGATCAATCCTCTTGATAACCCATGAAGGTAAGTAGCAGATGGCCATCATGTAAGTTGGGATTGAGGTAAGCACTGAATTGATGAGAGTCAGTCGGCTACCAATTGACAAGAATTTGCTTTTCTAGCCTGAAAGTTTCCTTTTGATACACTCCATTAAAGGTAGCCAATCCTGCTTCTTAGGTTTCCTTACACTAAGCGGGATGTGCAAATATTTTGTTGAAAAACCTCGGATTTGAAGTTCAAACAGGCTGCTATTCTCTCTCCTTTTGATAAATCATTCCCGATGTAGAATAAAAAGCTTTTGTCAAAATTTATTTTGAGGCCCGACACGCTCTCAAAAGTGTAGAGAATAATCTTCATGACAATAACCTGAGTGAGGTTCACTTCACAAAAAAGCATTGTATCATTGGCAAAATGCAAGTTGGAGACAGACCAAACATCACTGCTAATCCCTCGTAGCAAATTGTTGGACTCCGCTCGCTTGATAATAGCATCCAGCATGTCGACCACAAAGATGAACAAATATGGCGACAAATGGCAACCCTGCTTTAAACCCCTCTTCATCTTGAAATGAGTTGAGTTGTTATTGATGAGGTATGATAGTTTCGAGAACTCCAAGTAGTCTTCGACCCAGCATAACCAGTTGGATGGGAAACCTTTTATCTCTAAGGATTTCAAGAGGAAAGACCATTCTATGTTGTCAAAAGTTTTTTCAAAGTCGAGCTTCAAGAGTACTCCCTCACTGCTGAATTCAATAAGGTGGAATAGGATCTCTTGCACCAACGCCATGCTATCCAAGATATTTCTACCTTTAATAAAGCCGATTGGGACGGTCTAATAATGCTATCCATGACCAAGACTAAACGTAGGGAACGAATCTTCGTCATGATCTTGTAGATGCAGTTGGAAAGGCTTATAGGTCTGAAATTTCTTATCAAGGTAGCCCCAACCTTCCTCGACAACAAGATGATCCAAGAAAATTTGATGTTATGAAGTGATACCTTCAAGTCCAAGAAATCATGTATGAATCTATTTACATCCTCTTCGATCAGGTTCCAATAGCGCTGAAAGAAAAAAAATTTGAAAATCCATCTGGGCCTAGCGCACCATCCGGCCTCATGCTGAAATCCGTTTTTTTGAATTCCTCATTCGTAAAAGGCCGAGAAAGCTGAGATGTATCTGTTAATCTCCTGAAATCAAGATTCTGCCACGCGAGATCTAATTTATTACCTGCCACTTTCGAAAACAAGTCCTTGAAGTAGGCATTAGAATTGCGGGTAATATCTTCTTGATCTGTAAAACTGTTATTACCAATCGAGATAGCGGAGATAAGGTTCGATCTCCTTCTCCGTTGGCCACACTATGGAAATATGATGAATTAGAATCCCCTTCTTTGACCCACTTCTCCCTGGATCTTTGCTTCCACACTATCTCTTATCTGGTCTTTAAATCGTGCAATTTGTTCTTGAAATTCTGAAGTTGTTGAGCATCCAAGTTGGACAGAGTATCACTTCCGCCCTGAGATCTAGACGATTTATTGTAGGAAATCTAACCGTTCTATACTAACAAACTTAGGAATTAATAAAATTCTTAATATTAAACGATTGGTTGTTTAGCAATTATAATATTTGCAAGCAAATGCACATCACAAATTTCTTTTAGAAATTGTTTGCCAAGGCAGAGCGGGTTTTATGGAACCGTCATTCACCTTGCCGAACTTTTCTAAAAGAGATAAATAGACTATCTAAATTATCTCTAATTATTTAGTGTTTAGAATTAGATGCAAATCGTTTTTCAATGGATATACCACTAGCAAGAAATTAGAGTTAGAAACTCTAGTCTGATTGTCGAAGCACGCTAGGCGCTGTCCCAAGAAACTTATTGCCCCCCTCGTGCGGGTCTCGTGGCAATGATTCTCGGAGATACGACGACCCCGGTCAGGCGAACTCCTTCTCGTCGGCACGACTTCAAGAAGGTTTTGCGAACCTCGTGAACTTTCAGGAACCCAGCGACTCGATGACGATCTTCTCAGAGCAGGGAGGCAGCACCGCAGCAGAGCTTTGGTCCGAGAGAGGAAGTCTCTTCGGAGCAAAGGGGCAGCACCACAGCACCACGACACAAGAGAATGAGAAAGGGAGAGGCAGTAAGCAGGGAGGAATTCCGATATTCGGACTATACCCATCCCATGGCTGTACCGAGCCTTATATAGGCCTCGGGCTGTTAATGGGAGGCTGAAAGAGGGGAGCGGTTAATGGGCTGCGATTAAGCCCATTAACCTCGCATGTTACAGCTCGCAGAGAGCCTGTCCGTAACGGCTAGCATGCAGCGCTTCTCGCGTAACGGCTGTCCGTAACGGTTGTGATTGTTTGCCAAGGCAGAGCGGGTTCTATGGAACCATCATTCACGTTGCCGAACTTTTCTAAAAGAGATAAATCGACTATCTAAATTATCTCTAATTATTTAGTGTTTAGAATTAGATGCAAATTGTTTTTCAATGGATCTACTACTAGCAAGAAATTAGAGTTAGAAACTCTAGCCTGATTGTCGAAGCACGCTAGGCGCTGTCCCAAGAAACTTATTGCCTCCCTCGTGCGGGTCTCGTGGCAATGGCTCTCGGAGATACAACGACCCCGGTCAAGCGACCTCCTTCTCGTCGGCACGACTTCAAGAAGGTTTTGCGAAAACTTTCAGGAACCCAGCGACTCGATGAAGAACTTCCCGAAACAGGGAGGCAGCACCGCAGCAGAGCTTTGATTCGAGAGAAGGAGTCTTCTCAGAGCAAAGGGGCAGCACCACAGCACGAAAGAATGGAAGAGGGAGAGGCAGAGATTAGAGAACAATTCCGATATTCGGACTGTATTGCTCTATGGCTGCTCTAATGGCTAGCATGCAGCGCTTCTCGCGTAACGACTAGTGTCCCAAATAGAAAATAATAAATAGTGGAGGACTTAAAAGCAAAAAACAAAAATAGGGCAGGTGCGGACCAGCCCATTTCGGAGGTGCTATCGTGTCCGAGTCCGCGGGCGCACACACACGCGCCGCCCATGCCCAGGCCCGGCCCGGCTCGGCACGTACGCGCGCGCGTGTGTGAGCTAGTGGAGCCCCTCCTCTAGTGTGATGTCTAGTGGGGGGAAGTGGGCAATCCTATTTAAGTTGGTAGGGGATTTCTCCCCTTATCGATATGGGACTAAAAACCCATTGTATTGTGTGGTTTTAAAACACACATCCAACATTTATATCCTCCAGAATTGTTGCTTTTGTTCTAATGACATTGCCAAAACACAAAGAAAACCAAGCTTTTATGCGCCGTCTCAGATGTCTGAATTTCGAAGTGAGGTTGATAGCCAAGTTAGGTAGTGTTGGGACCTCTGATCACCAAGAAGCCATCCAGGAGTCAAAGTTGACATCCTGAGTCCAAATGTGACCACCCAGAAGGAAAACAATGGGTTAACCACTGGGATACAGCCATAGTTGTCGCTCATGGACAAGTTAAACCAGTTATGAGATAAATTCAAATCCTACAATGTTTGGGATGAGATAAGCGAAGAAATGGGCATGAACCAAGCAAGTTCAAGGCCCGTCAACACCAGGCTAGTTATGGCTATATTTAAGGAATTGAATTTAGATGTCAGATTTGGTTGGGCTAGATCTGTAGTCTTTTTTTGGTTCATAGATGTGGGGAGGTTACAATCGGACCCCCAGGAGGTGCCACATGCCGGCGAAACATGAAAAACCCTTAGGAGGTTACAATCGCCGCCGGTGCCCAAACCACCACCCAACAGTACAAGAACCCGCCCCTATGGCATCAATCTCCCGCACGCAGAAGGAAACCACCGCACACCGGCGGACGGAAACATCTCCTCCACCGGCGGCGAATAGGATGAAACACAAAAACAGGAGAAATAAAACAAAACATACACACAAGGGGAAAAAAGGCAAAAAGAAACTACCCCACTGGGTAACCACCACCATCTCCACAAGCCAGCCATTTAAGGTGGATCCGCAGCTGCACACCACCTACCGTTGATTGCCGCCACCACCCCAGCTCCAAGACCCGCACCGCAGGCTAGGGAATTAAGATGATTCGGACAACCGCCGACGCCAATAGATAGGGCCGGGGATAGATCAGACACTCCAAATAGATCCAGCGGAGAACCATGCTCCCGTTGCCGAGTGGACACCAACGACCGGAGCAGAGATCATTGTTGCTTCTCCGACGCAATGAGACAAAATCCAACCTCCAGAGAAGCCCTAGCCCAAAGCATGAATTTATTAAACTTAGGAAGTAACATTTTTCAGTAATAAAGCTCACAATTCTCTTCATTGACTAAGTTTATAAGATATTTTCCTAAGTATGATATGTAACATGTCAATTTCCTTGAGTTTATTTTAAATAAAGATTTTAACTAGGTCTCAGTCATTCATAATTTGATCTGGATGGCCCAGATTAACGGCACCGAACCGTAGGATCAATCCTTTTTCATATAAATAATACAGTTGTGTAGCCAAGTAATCGTAAATCACCAAAATCTCTTTTTAGCCAAAGGGCAAATACCTTTTCACTATTACACCAAGTCCCTCCCAGAAGACATGTTTTACAGCAAGTACCTCATCGTAAATGTTGACTTTTTCAACCCCTTCCGATAACAAAACTTTACTTTCATTACTCATCCAGCAAGAGTAACAATTCGTTCAACAAATGAGTAACAATTCATCCACCAAATGAGTATCACTTCGATCAATTGGCACAGTAAATGTTGCAGCGGCTATAATGATTTCACTGTAGCCGCTATAATGAAATCACTGTAGCAGCTGCTACATGCAGAACCAACTGAATGGTTACTCTTACCAATGGATTGTTACTCTTGACGGATGAATAGATACTCTTGTTGGATTGGTTCGGCAGAATTATTATTCTTGCTGGATGGGTAACTGAAGTCCAGTTTTGTCATTTGAAAGGGGTGGGGGACTTCCTTTAAAACACGTCTCTAGAGAGGACCTTTGCACTTAATGTTATTGTTGTATGTCCTTTAGCTAGCAGAGCATCTGCTCTTGGGACCTACCGCTAATTTGCCCAAAATTAAATACCGGATGTGCCCCCAAAACCTCCCACATCTATTGATAAGGGCCCAGGCACCTCAACCGCCACCTTCGCCACTTTCTATTGATAAGGCGGCCCACTGCAGTGTCAACAGGCACGAGCATGCACTATAACTTAGAAGTCGGCCGCTGCAGTGCTGATACTGCCAAAGGTGGGAGAGAGAGAAGTCGGCTGCTGCAGTGTCGATACTGCCAAAGGTGGCTTGGACATTTGTTGCTACCGAAGACGGCCGTCTGAGTACCGACAGGCACCTTAGATGTGTTGCCGCTGAAGGGGGCCCGAAGTCGGCCTGGGGTGTGTGGCCGTTGAAGACGGTTAGGTGTGTTGCCGCTGAATACGACGATGTGAGTGGGGGTGGTGATGCTCGGTGGCTGTCTTGCCGCTAAAACTGGCCCGATCCTGTGCCAACAAGTGTGTTGCCGCGGAAGACGGCCCACTGCAGTGCCGACAGGCACGGGCATGCACTAGTATTTCTACAGTTTAAGGATGGCCAAAAGATTAGTAAGGCCCTAAATATTAATATATTTTAAAAAACTTACTTGTATATAATGCTCAAATTAATGATTGTAGATAAGATTTTAACAAGAATATTCTTCAAATAATAACAATTACCAAGAGAGATGAGATTAGGCTTGATGGTTATGGTTAATGATGGTTCTTTGGATAATAAGTGTTTTTAGAAGTTTATAGAAATCGCACTCCAGGCCGCTTGCAACACAGTCACGTGCTTCTTGCAAACCTCAATTTTCATTTTACTTATGTGCACCCTCAAACTCGCACTCATGCCATGTCAAGTTCCTAACGAGTCTCAATGGACTCAATTTCTAAGTTCCATGAACTCTCGGGCGCCTTCCCAACTATCGGCTAATCCACAACGGATGCGCCAAGCTTTCACGAGACCGAGAACCAAAACAGTGAAACACAATTTGGGATGGAAAACCTTCTGCAATGTAGGAGCACGGCTTAGAGCGATCAAAGCATGCACAACGAAGCCACAATCAGACTGACTTCCCGTACCAGACGGATAGCCGAGTAGATGCTACATGCAACAATTAGAAGAAAGAAAAAATAAATTAGCCCATGGAGGTATTTTATGCTAATTTATGAGGTTTACCAATTGATCGTTTACAACATAATAACTACTTGGTCAAAAGACTCAAAACCTATTTGTTCCAAAGAACTACAACAAAGAACTCAGATGAGTAATATTTAAAAGTCGTTAATCTAGAATTGAATTAGTTATATGGATTCCTAGGGTACCATTCACATCCCAACTTTCTTGCCATCTTTTGGGGGTGGGAGTGAGGATGGGAAAAGAAGGAAAGAGAGAGAGAGAGAGAGAGAGAGAGAGAGAGAGAGAGAGAGAGAGAGAGAGAGAGAGAGAGAGAGAGAGAGAGAGAGAGAGAGAGAGAGAGAGAGAGAGAGAGAGAGAGAGAGAGAGAGAGAGAGAGAGAGAGAGAGAGAGATTTAATTTCACAGATGATGATGCTATGGTGCTAACGACTAATACAATTGGAGCTTATCTGGAATATCAAAAAGATGTGACTTCTGAGGTGATCAACAAAAATTAATCCGAATTAAGAAAGCTTTGCTTACCTTATCTTCCTTGAAGTGCAAGTCTAACCAGTTCCCCTTGGAAGCTTTAAACAATGTTATGACAACTTTATTCAATTTTGGTACGGCACATCGATAATTCTTTCCTTGAAAGTCATGGAATTTAATGTCCAAACACAGACTCCCCTCAAGCAATATATACATAGATCTGTGGTTAAAAATCAAGTTGCAGAATCAGACTATTTCACACAAAAATACCAAAAGTGAAAATTGGAAGTAAATCCAAGTTAGTGACAGTTCAAGGGAAGCATGCATACAAGAATTTGGTATTAAATTGATCTTACATAATGCACGAAACTGAAAATTATAAAGAAAATATGCAAACCATATACCATATCAGTTTAGTAATTGTATTGCAGCCATAAAAGTGATCCTGCAATGGGGCCCCCAACACCTCACTGAAAACATTCGGTGGGTGTTGTATGTGTTTACATGTGCATGGGTATGTGCGCGCATGAGAGAGAGAGAGAGAGAGAGAGAGAGAGAGAGAGAGAGAGAGAGAGAGAGAGAGGTGCAATTGCCTAAAACCCAGACATGCAACAAATGGAATACCAAAACATTAGGTCGTTTGGTTTCTGTGTTTTTAGCTTGTGATTCTGAAAACACATGTGCAAACAATTTAGGGTTATTTGGTTAATGGGGCGTGATGTATGTAAATAAATACACACTTGCAAAATTTGTACAGCTTTTGCACATAAAACTGTGCAAATAAAATTTTATCTAAACACATGAAATTTGAATTGCACATGTCACATGTGTGCAAGCAGAGTACGCACATCATTTGCATGGCAACCAAATGACTAGATACTCCTTTTATTATGACTGAAAATTAGAGATTTTAATACAAAATAATCGAACAAAAAAGAGGTTGAACTCTCGTGTGATGGATTTGCAGTCATGTATGCCTACAAACCTCCACATCATGTCCATGATTAGTGGGAGCAATGTGTTGGATTTGGTTTGGAGTCTTCAGACCTTAGCCCATCTGAATGGACTCGGTAGGGTCAAGACTCATTGCTGACTTGGTATTATAGCAACTTGCTGGTTCCTATACTATCACCAGACCCCAACCAAGAAAGAAGTTGAATACCAAGTGCGCCATATCCATCACGTGCGCACTATGGCTCAAGTCAAGGAATCTTGGATCGAGAAGTCGATCAAAGGTCTTCCCTAGCCAGCGATCCTCTTCACGGAGTAAGACCTCAATGGAGTCTGTATTCCTCATAGCGACCCGTAGGTTCTCCACCTTGTCGTCGATGGCAACTCCATCAATTGAATCCTCGTCAACACCGATAGCTCCATCAACATCATGCTCTCCGACTGCTTCAAGCGCCGACGTAGTCCCCACCATCATCACCAGCTTCAATAGAGAACAAAGCATGCCGATGAGAGAGACAAGATTCACGCTTGATCTTGGGATGCAAGCGTCCGTCCGGTTTGTCGTCATTGAGGGGACGTCGAACTACAACATCATCCTAGATATATCAGCGTCGTTTCCTCCTCTCATCACAACCAACTCCTCAAGTTCCCAACGAGTATCAAATGTATTAGAGGGTGTCAATAGACGAGCAGGTCATGTGAGGCTGCGGCTACAAGGATTCGACCAACGCCCAACGCTACACCGGCAAAGCATTCGGCCAACGAAGCTAGTCCCTTGACCAGATTGCATTCAAGGGAACCTCCGCTGCCTAAGCTTGCCCGACGGAGTGGGAGGTTTCACCTTCAATCGAAGAGATCGTCCAAGTAAATCTCGACAATGATGACCTTCTTTGAGAAACATTTGGGAAGTTGCACTTCCCGAATGGTATAGAAGGATAGGGTACAACTTTATTGGCAGGGGGAAGCCAAAAAAAAAGTAAGAAGCTTCTTATGGGAAGCTTATACATTAATTAAGCAGCCTGTGACTTATATGCCTTGCAAACCCGTGACTGCCGATGAAGCGAATGACATCGATTATAATGAATATTCAATGTCGGCGAATAGGGAACCTCCGAGCAGAAATCTCCTCCGATTGATGCTTGCGGGACTATTGTATACATTTAAACAAAACTCTTTGCTTTCGCCCAAGGCCAGAAAAAACCCTATAGCTATCAAAATGGCAAGAAAACCCATCAGGACCCGAGCACTGATTGAGAAGCGGCATAGAGTCAAGCATTTTTTACTTCCTCCAAATTAAGCACAGCTATCAAACTTAAACCTCCAGACGATCCAGAATATTGTCATTCTTCAGATACAATCCAGTTCACCCTCCATTGCCCTCAGGTTTCCCAACTTCAGCAACCTCAGGTTTTCCACAAACATCCTGTTTTAGATGTTGTCAGCTGAGTCCAACCGACATGGGCGAAGAAGTATCAGATGAGTCTAACCGACATACGGCATCAATGTCGGCTGATCCAACCGACACGGGTGCAAACACTTTCAGTCAGGACCAGACAATTCGGCCAAACTTTTCCGACACGGACGCAGGACTATCGGCTAGATCTAACCGACATGAGCCATCAATATCGACCAAATGTAACCGATACTTAAGCGTTCAATTCGGTTACTCTTAACCGATATTAATCCAAAATTTTCGGTTTCTTTTGGCCGAAAGTATTGCATTTTTTTCGGTAAAGTGTTGCCGAAATTAATGATCTTTCTCGGTTAGTCTTGGCCGTATCGGTTGCACCCGAATCGGTTAGACTTGGCCGGCATTGCTGCGTCCGTGTCGGTAGGAAATAGCCGACACTTCTTCGCAAAGTCGGTTGGGCTCTTCCGACATTGCTCATGTGGAACTGCTGCTCCCGTGTTGGGCGCCGTTGCTGCGACTCTGAAGTTGTGAAACCTGTATTGAAGCAAACTGGCTTGTGAAAATTGAAACATTTTTCCATCATGCCACGCCACAAGAAAATGGGGAAAATTGATCTTTTGGATTATAGCTGTGCCTAATTTTGATAGCCTGTGCCACATTTGGAGGAAGTAAAAAATGCTTGACTTTCTCAATGAGTTTTCTTGCCATTTTGATGTTTGATGTTGGGACAAGTTAAAGAGTTTTTTTTCTGGCCTTTGGCATTCGCAAACAAAGAGTTTGCGGGAATCGGAGAAGATCGGCAGTCAGGTTTTCTTGCCATTTTGATGTTCGATGTTGGGAGGGATAATATCTGTGTTGACCCCTTTATAAGTTAAAGATTTCTGGCTTTTGGCCTTCGCAAACAAAGAGTTTGCGGGAATCGGAGGAGATTCCACTCTTTCTTTAGTTTTTCCTAGGGTCATGCATAGTCACAGGCTGCTTAATTATAAGACTTAGATCAAGCTAGAAGCGCTTTCAGGCTCATTCGCTTAGCAAATCTCTAATGTCTTCTCTAGTGTCGGCCACAATCCAAGAACTTTATTTTTTTTGCCTTGGATATGATTTTTCCTTCTCCGGTTGAGGAGGGCAGAAACATGAAAAAAAGTGGTCGCTGTCACTCAAAGACTGATTCTTTTATCATTTGCTAGCAACAAGAAGTCGGGATTCAGCGCTTATAATGAGATAGATAAATCATGCGGACTCAGGCTAGCAAAGAAGTAGTTCTGACTCACGCCAGCAAACGATATGGGTTCCTTTGCCTGCCGGTTGGGGCTCCTTTGCCTATCGGTTGGGCAATCGATATGGGTGAAGCACGAGAGATATGCATACACACCACTGTTTACATGAAAAAATCTTCACTATTTAAATAATCATCAACTTTGGTTAATTTACAAGTATGACCGCAACTTCTTTCAGAGAGTTGGGTTTCAACTCAAGAAGAATAAGCTCAAATTTATCTCTAATATATCTACCAAGAAAAAATCAAGAAAAACATTTAACAAAGAAATGAATGAATGGTCCTGATCCACATCGATCATAGAGTACTATATCTTCCAACCCACCCAGCAATATTATGAATGATCTGAATCGAAAAAAATACGAAGGCGGAGGTGATCGATGAAATTAAGCTTCACTCGAAGATCAACCATTGCTGCTAGACCTGTT